>SRSM01000044.1:0-202018 GCA_019593545.1 Apocynum venetum | reverse complement strand
TCTTGAAAATATTAGTATTTGACAAATCAATGTGTCTGATTTTAAAGCATTTAGTAATAAAGCTGATTACAATATTACTTGTCTTTCCACATTTTTGAGACAAAAGTAATGAATTTGGTTGGTTATTTTGAAATGATATAAAGCATTCTTTGTGCGATTGAAGGGTTGTCGAAAATTACCAATACTGAAAATACACCTGTTGTCCTATTTTGAGCCAAATGCACAAATAGTGTCTTACCATTTAGGCAATGATTTTGGTCGTTTTGTGCGATTGAGGGGTTCTAAATTACCGATGCTCAAATTATATCTCTTGGTCCTATTTTGATCCTAATGGACAAATGGTTTCTTACCATTTATTTTCTTTGTTATTAACCAAGTTTATTATTTTCTACCTTAATAAATACATGAAATTGTATTCATAGGATTTATGTAGCCATGATAGGTTATGAATATTATTGTAATGGGATTAATAGAATTTCAAAATCAAAACGCAAAAAGCTGTATATATATATTCTTGCCGAAAAGTGGAAAATAAAATAAAGTAAATATTCTTAGATGACTCTACGCGGAAAAATCCTTTCATTTGAAACATGAGTCTTGAAAATATTAGTATTTGACAAATCAATCTGTCTGATTTTAAAGCATTTAGTAATAAAGCTGATTACACTATTACTTGTCTTTCCACTTTTTGAGACAAAAGTAATGATTTTGGTTGATTTGAAATGATATAAAGCATTCTTTGTGCGATTGAAGGGTTGTCGAAAATTACCAATACTGAAAATACACCTGTTGGTCCTATTTTTGAGCCAATGCACAAATAGTGCTTACCATTTAGGCAATGATTTTGTTCGTTTTGTGCGATTGAGGGGTTTTCTAAAATTACCGATGCTCAAATTATATCTCTTGGTCCTATTTTGATCCTAATACACAAATGGTTTCTTACAATTAATTTTCTTTGTTATTACCAGGTTTATTAATTTTCTACTTAATAAATACATGAAATTGTATTCATAGGATTTATGTAGCCATGATAGGTTATGAATATTATTGTAATGGGATTAATAGATATTTTAAATCAAAACGCCAAAAGTTTGTATCTATTTGCCGAAAAGTGGAAAATAAAATAAAGTAAATATTCTTAGATGACTCTACGCGGAAAAATCCTTTCATTTTGAAACATGAGTCTTGAAAATATTAGTATTTGACAAATCAATGTGTCTGATTTTTAAAGCATTTAGTAATAAAGCTGATTACACTATTACTTGTCTTTCCACTTTTGAGACAAAAGTAATGATTTTGGTGATTTTGAAATGATATAAGGCATTCTTTGTGCGATTGAAGGGTTGTCGAAAATTACCAATACTGAAAATACACCTGTTGGTCCTATTTTGAGCCAAATGCACAAATAGTGTCTTACCATTTAGGCAATGATTTTGGTCGTTTTGTGCGATTGAGGGGTTTTCTAAAATTACCGATGCTCAAATTATATCTCTTGGTCCTATTTTGATCCTAATGCACAAATGGTTTCTTACCATTTAATTTTCTTTATTAACCAGTTTTATTAATTTTCTACCTAATAAATACATGAATTGTATTCAAAGGATTTATGGAGCCATGATAGGTTATGAATATTATTGTAATGGGATTAATAGATATTTCAAAATCAAAACGCAAAAAGCTTGTATATATATATTCTTGCCGAAAAGTGGAAAATAAAATAAAGTAAATATTCTTAGATGACTCTACGCGGAAAAAATCCTTTCATTTTGAAACATGAGTCTTGAAAATATTAGTATTTTGACAAATCAATCTGTCTGATTTAAAGCATTTAGTAATAAAGCTGATTACACTATTACTTGTCTTTCCACATTTTTGAGACAAAAGTAATGATTTTGGTTGATTTTGAAATGATATAAAAGCATTCTTTGTGCGATTGAAGGGTTGTCGAAAATTACCAATACTGAAAATACCTGTTGGTCCTATTTTTGAGCCAAATGCACAAATAGTGTCTTACCATTTAGGCAATGATTTTGGTCGTTTTGTGCGATTGAGGGGTTTCTAAAATTACCGATGCTCAAATTATATCTCTTGGTCCTATTTGATCCTAATGCACAAATGGTTTCTTACCATTTAATTTTCTTTGTTATTAACCAGGTTATTACTTTTCTACCTTAATAAATACATGAAATTGTATTCTAGGATTTATGTAGCCATGATAGGTTATGAATATTATTGTAATGGGATTAATAGATATTTTCAAAATCAAAACGCAAAAAGCTTGTATCTATTTTGCCGAAAAGTGGAAAATAAATAAAGTAAATATTTTCTAGATGACTCTACGCGGAAAAAAATCCTTTCAGTTGAAACATGAGTCTTGAAAATATTAGTATTTTGACAAATCAATCTGTCTGATTTTAAAGCATTTAGTAATAAAGCTGATTACACTATTACTTGTCTTTCCACATTTGAGACAAAAGTAATGATTGGTTTTTGATTTTGAAATGATATAAAGCATTCTTTGTGCGATTGAAGGGTTGTCGAAAATTACCAATACTGAAAATACACCTGTTGGTCCTATTTGAGCCAAATGCACAAATAGTGTCTTACCATTTAGGAATGATTTTGGTCGTTTTGTGCGATGAGGGTTTTTCTAAAATTACCGATGCTCAAATTATATCTCTGGTCCTATTTTGATCCTAATGGACAAATGGTTTCTTACAATTTATTTTCTTTGTTATTAACCAAGTTTATTAATTTTCTACCTTAATAAATACATGAAATTGTATTAAAGGATTTATGTAGCCATGATAGGTTATGAATATTATTGTAATGGGATTAATAGATATTTTCAAATCAAAACGCAAAAAGCTTGTATCTATTTTGCCGAAAAGTGGAAAATAAAATAAAGTAAATATTCTTAGATGACTCTACGCGGAAAAATCTTTCATTTTGAAACATGAGTCTTGAAAATATTAGTATTTTGACAAATCAATCTGTCTGATTTTAAAGCATTTAGTAATAAAGCTGATTACACTATTACTTGTCTTTCCACATTTTTGAGACAAAAGTAATGATTTTGGTTTGATTTTGAAATGAAATGATATAAAGGCATTCTTGTGCGATTGAAGGGTTTCGAAAATTACCAATACTGAAAATACACCTGTTGGTCCTATTTTGAGCCAAATGCACAAATAGTGTCTTACCATTTAGGCAATGATTTTGGTCGTTTTGTGCGATTGAGGGTTTTTCTAAAATTACCGATGCTCAAATTATATCTCTTGGTCCTATTTTGATCCTAATGCACAAATGGTTTCTTACCATTTTTTCTTTGTTATTAACCAGGTTTATTATTTCTACCTTAATAAATACATGAAATTGTATTATAGGATTTATGTAGCCATGATAGGTTATGAATATTATTGTAATGGGATTTAGATATTTCAAAATCAAAACGCAAAAAAATCTTGTATCTATTTTGCCGAAAAGTGGAAAATAAAATAAAGTAAATATTCTTAGATGACTCTACGTGGAAAAATCCTTCATTTGAAACATGAGTCTTGAAAATATTAGTATTTTGACAAATCAATCTGTCTGATTTTAAAGCATTAGTAATAAAGCTGATTACACTATTACTTGTCTTTCCACATTTTGAGACAAAAGTAATGATTTGGTTGATTTTGAAATGATATAAAGCATTCTTTGTGCGATTGAAGGGTTGTCGAAAATTACCAATACTGAAATACACCTGTTGGTCCTATTTTGAGCCAAATGCACAAATAGGTTCTTCCATTTAGGCAATGATTTTGGTCGTTTTTGTGGATTGAGGGGTTTTCTAAATTACCGATGCTCAAATTATATCTCTTGGTCCTATTTTGATCCTAATGGCACAAATGGTTTCTTACCATTTAATTTTCTTTGTTATTAACCAGGTTATTACTTTTCTACCTTAATAAATACATGAATTGTATTCAATAGGATTTATGGAGCCATGATAGGTTATGAATATTATTGTAATGGGATTAATAGATATTTTCTAAAATCAAAACGCAAAAAGCTTGTATCTATTTTGCCGAAAAGTGGAAAATAAAATAAAGTAAATATTCTTAGATGACTCTACGCGGAAAAATCCTTTCATTTTGAAACATGAGTCTTGAAAATATTAGTATTTTGACAATCAATCTGTCTGATTTTAAAGCATTTAGTAATAAAGCTGATTACACTATTACTTGTCTTTCCACATTTTTGAGACAAAGTAATGATTTTGGTTGATTTTGAAATGATATAAGGCATTCTTGTGCGATTGAAGGGTTGTCGAAAATTACCAATACTGAAAATACACCTGTTGGTCCTATTTTTGAGCCAAATGCACAAATAGTGTCTTACCATTTAGGCAATGATTTTGGTCTCTTTTTTGGGATTGAGGGGTTTTCTAAAATTACCGATGCTCAAATTATATCTCTTGGTCCTATTTGATCCTAATGCACAAATGGTTTCTTACCATTTAATTTCTTTGTTATTAACCAGGTTTATTACTTTCTACCTTAATAAATACATGAAATTGTATTCATAGGATTTATGTAGCCATGATAGGTTATGAATATTATTGTAATGGGATTAATAGATATTTTCAAAATCAAAACGCAAAAAGCTTGTATATATTTTGCCGAAAAGTGGAAAATAAAATAAAGTAAATATTCTTAGATGACTCTAGTGGAAAAATCCTTCATTTTGAAACATGAGTCTTGAAAATATTAGTAGTATTTGACCAATCAATCTGTCTGATTTTAAAGCATTTAGTAATAATGCTGATTACACTATGACTTGTCTTTCCACATTTTTGAGACAAAAGTAATGATTTTGGTTGATTTTGAAATGATATAAGGCATTCTTTGTGCGATTGAAGGGTTGTCGAAAATTACAATACTGAAAATACACCTGTTGGTCCTATTTCGAGCCAAATGCACAAATAGTGTCTTACCATTTCAGCAATGATTTTGGTCGTTTTGTGTGATTGAGGGTTTTCTAAAATTACCGATGCTCAAATTATATCTCTTGGTCCTATTTTGATCCTAATGGACAAATGGTTTCTTACATTTAATTTTCTTTGTTATTACCAGGTTTATTACGTTTCTACTTAATAAATACATGAAATTGTATTTGTAGGATTTATGTAGCCATGATAGGTTATGAATATTATGTAATGGGATTAATAGATAATAGATTTTCAAAATCAAACGCAAAAAGCAAGTATATATTATGCCGAAAAGTGGAAAATAAAATAATAAAATTTCTTAGATGACTCTACGTGGAAAAATCCTTTCAGTTTGAAACATGAGTTTTAAAATATTAGTATTTTGACCAATCAATCTGTCTGATTTAAAGCTTTTGTAATAATGCTGATTACACTATTACTTGTCTTTCCACATTTTGAGACAAAAGTAATGATTTTGGTTGATTTTGAAATGATATAAGGCATTCTTTGTGCGATTGAAGGGTTGTCGAAAATTACCAATACTGAAAATATACCTGTTGGTCCTATTTGAGCCAAATGCACAAATAGTGTCTTACCATTTAGGCAATGATTTGGTCGTTTGTGGGATTGAGAGGGGTTTTCTAAAATTACCGATGCTCAAATTATATCTCTTGGTCCTATTTGATCCTAATGCACAAATGGTTTCTTACCATTTAATTTCTTTGTTATTAACCAGGTTTATTACTTTTCTACCTTAATAAATACATGAAATTGTATTTATAGGATTTATGTAGCCATGATAGGTTATGAATATTATTGTAATGGGATTAATAGATATTTCAAAATCAAAACGCAAAAAGCTTGTATATATATCTTTGCCGAAAAGTGGAAAATAAGATAAGTAAATATTCTTAGATGACTCTACGCGGAAAAATCCTTTCATTTTGGAAACATGAGTCTTAAAAATATTAGTATTTTGACAATCAATTTGTCTTGATTTAAAGCATTTAGTAATAAAGCTGATTACACTATACTTGTCTTTCCACATTTTTGAGACAAAAGTAATGATTTGGTTGATTTTGAAATGATATAAGCATTCTTTGTGCGATTGAAGGGTTGTCGAAAATTACCAATACTGAAAATACACCTGTTGGTCCTATTTTGAGCCAAATGCACAAATAGGTCTTACCATTTAGCAATGATTTTGGTCGTTTTTGGGATGAGGGGTTTTCTAAAATTACCGATGCTCAAATTATATCTCTTGGTCCTATTTTGATCCTAATGCACAAATGGTTTCTTACATTTAATTTCTTTTTATTAACCAGGTTTATTACGTTTCTACCTTAATAAATACATGAAATTTATTTATAGGATTTATGTAGCCATGATAGGTTATGAATATTATTGTAATGGGATTAATAGATATTTCAAAATCAAAACGCAAAAAGCATGTATCTATATCTTGCCGAAAAGTGGAAAATAAAATAAAGTAAATATTCTTAGATGACTCTACGTGGAAAAATCCTTTCATTTGAAACATGAGTCTTGAAATATTAGTATTTTGACCAATCAATCTGTCTGATTTTAAAGCATTTAGTAATAATGCTGATTACACTATTACTTGTCTTTCCACATTTTTGAGACAAAAGTAATGATTTTGGTTGATTTTGAAATGATATAAGGCATTCTTGTGCGATTGAAGGGTTGTCGAAAATTACCAATACTGAAAATACACCTGTTGGTCCTATTTGAGCCAAATGCACAAATAGTGTCTTACCATTTAGGCAATGATTTTGGTCGTTTTGTGTGATTGAGGGGTTTCTAAAATACCGATGCTCAAATTATATCTCTTGGTCCTATTTTGATCCTAATGCACAAATGGTTTCTTACCATTTAATTTTCTTTGTTATTAACCAGGTTTATATTTTCTACCTTAATAAATACATGAAATTGTATTCATAGGATTTATGTAGCCATGATAGGTTATGAATATTATTGTAATGGGATTAATAGATATTTCAAAATCAAAACGCAAAAAGCATGTATCTATTTTGCCGAAAAGTGGAAAATAAATAAAGTAAATATTCTTAGATGACTCTACGCGGAAAAATCCTTTCATTTGAAACATGAGTCTTGAAAATATTAGTATTTTGACAAATCAATCTGTCTGATTTTAAAGCATTTTAGTAATAAAGCTGATTACACTATTACTGTCTTTCCACATTTTTGAGACAAAAGTAATGATTTTGGTTGATTTTGAAATGATATAAGGCATTCTTTGTGCGATTGAAGGGTTGTCGAAAATTACCAATACTGAAAATACACCTGTTGGTCCTATTTTGAGCCAATGCACAAATAGTGTCTTACCATTTAGGCAATGATTTTGGTCGTTTTGTGTGATTGAGGGGTTTTTAAAATTACCGATGCTCAAATTATATCTCTTGGTCCTTTTGATCCTAATGGACAAATGGTTTCTTACCATTTAATTTTCTTTGTTATTTACCAGGTATTAATTTTCTACCTTAATAAATACATGAAATTGTATTTATAGGATTTATGTAGCCATGATAGGTTATGAATATTATTGTAATGGGATTAATAGATATTTCAAAATCAAAACGCAAAAAGCTTGTATATATTCTTGCCGAAAAGTGGAAAATAAAATAAGTAAATATTCTTAGATGACTCTACGTGGAAAATCCTTTCATTTGAACATGAGTCTTAAAAATATTAGTATTTTGACATCAATATGTCTGATTTTAAAGCCTTTAGTAATAATGCTGATTACACCATTACTTGTCTTTCCACATTTTTGAGACAAAAAGTAATGATTTGGTTGATTTCGAAAATTACCAATACTGAAAATACACCTGTTGGTCCTATTTTGAGCCAAATGCACAAATAGTGTCTTACCATTTCAGCAATGATTTTGGTCGTTTTGTGTGATTGAGGGGTTTTCTAAAATTACCGATGCTCAAATTATATCTCTTGGTCCTAATTTGATCCTAATGCACAAATGGTTTCTTACCATTTAATTTTCTTTGTTATTAACCAGGTTTATTACGTTTCTACCTTAATAAATACATGAAATTGTATTATAGGATTTATGTAGCCATGATAGGTTATGAATATTATTGTAATGGGATTAATAGATATTGTCAAAATCAAAACGCAAAAAGCAAGTATATATTCTTGCCGAAAAGTGGAAAATAAGATAAAGTAAATTTCTTAGATGACTCTACGTGGAAAAGATCTTTTCAGTTGTAATCATGAGTCTTAAAAATATTAGTATTTTGACCAATCAATCTGTCTGATTTTAAAGCATTTTAGTAATAATGCTGATTACACTATGACTTGTCTTTCCACATTTTTTAGACAAAAGTAATGATTTTGGTTGATTTTGAAATGATATAAGGCATTCTTTGTGCGATTGAAGGGTTGTCGAAAATTACCAATACTGAAAATACACCTGTTGGTCCTATTTCGAGCCAAATGCACAAAAGTGTCTTACCATTCAGCAATGATTTTGTTCGTTTTGTGTGATTGAGGGTTTTCTAAAATTACCGATGCTCAAATTATATCTCTTGGTCCTATTTTGATCCTAATGGACAAATGGTTTCTTACAATTTAATTTCCTTTGTTATTAGCCAGGTTTATTAATTTTCTACTTTAATAAATACATCAAATTGTATTTGTAGGATTTATGTAGCCATGATAGGTTATGAATATTATTGTAATGGGATTAATAGATATTTTCAAAATCAAAACGCAAAAAGCTTGTATCTATATTATTGCCGAAAAGTGGAAAATAAAATAATTAAATATTCTTAGATGACTATACGTGGAAAAAATCCTTTCATTTTGAAACATGAGTTTTGAAAATATTAGTATTTTGACAAATCAATCTGTCTGATTTTAAAGCTTTTAGTAATAAAGCTGATTACACTATTACTTGTCTTTCCACATTTTTGAGACTAAAGTAATGATTTTGGTTGATTTTGAAATGATATAAGGCATTCTTTGTGCGATTGAAGGGTTGTCGAAAATTACCAATACTGAAAATATACCTGTTGGTCCTATTTTGAGCCAAATGCACAAATAGTGTCTTACCATTTAGGCAATGATTTTGGTCGTTTTGTGCGATTGAGGGGTTTTCTAAAATTACCGATGCTCAAATTATATCTCTTGGTCCTATTTTGATCCTAATGGACAAATGGTTTCTTACAATTTAATTTTCTTTGTTATTAACCAGGTTTATTACTTTTCTACCTTAATAAATACATGAAATTGTATTCATAGGATTTATGTAGGCATGATAGGTTATGAATATTATTGTAATGGGATTAATAGATATTTTCAAAATCAAAACGCAAAAAGCTTGTATATATTTTGTCGAAAAGTGGAAAAAAAAATAAAGTAAATATTCTTAGATGACTCTACGCGGAAAAATCCTTTCATTTTGAAACATGAGTCTTGAAAAATATTAGTATTTTGGACAAATCAATCTGTCTGATTTTAAAGCATTTAGTAATAAATGCTGATTACACTATTACTTGTCTTTCCACATTTTTGAGACAAAAGTAATGATTTTGGTTGATTTTGAAATGATATAAGGCATTCTTTGTGCGATTGAAGGGTTGTCGAAAATTACCAATACTGAAAATACACCTGTTGGTCCTATTTTGAGCCAAATGCACAAATAGTGTCTTACCATTTAGGCAATGATTTTGGTCGTTTTGTGGGATTGAGGGGTTTTCTAAAATTACCGATGCTCAAATTATATCTCTTGGTCCTATTTTGATCCTAATGCACAAATGGTTTCTTACCATTTAATTTTCTTTGTTATTAACCAGGTTTATTACTTTTCTACCTTAATAAATACATGAAATTGTATTCAAAGGATTTATGTAGCCATGATAGGTTATGAATATTATTGTAATGGGATTAATAGATATTTTCAAAATCAAAACGCAAAAATGCTTGTATATATATTCTTGCCGAAAAGTGGAAAATAAAATAAAGTAAATATTCTTAGATGACTCTACGCTGGAAAAATCCTTTCATTTTGAAACATGAGTCTTGAAAATATTAGTATTTTGACAAATCAATCTGTCTGATTTTAAAGCATTTAGTAATCAAGCTGATTACACTATTACTTGTCTTTCCACATTTTTGAGACAAAAGTAATGATTTTGGTTTATTTTGAAATGATATAAGGCATTCTTTGTGCGATTGAAGGGTTGTCGAAAATTACCAATACTGAAAATACACCTGTTGGTCCTATTTCGAGCCAAATGCACAAATAGTGTCTTACCATTTCAGCAATGATTTTGGTCGTTTTGTGTGATTGAGGGTTTTCTAAAATTACCGATGCTCAAATTATATCTCTTGGTCCTATTTTGATCCTAATGCACAAATGGTTTCTTACCATTTAATTTTCTTTGTTATTAACCAGGTTTATTACTTTTCTACCTTAATAAATACATGAAATTGTATTTGTAGGATTTATGTAGCCATGATAGGTTATTAATATTATTGTAATGGGATTAATAGATATTGTCAAAATCAAAACGCAAAAAGCATGTATATATTCTTGCCGAAAAGTGGAAAATAAGATAAAGTAAATATTCTTAGATGACTCTACGTGGAAAAATATTTTCATTTTGAAACATGAGTGTTAAATATATTAGTATTTTGACCAATCAATCTGTCTGATTTTAAAGCATTCAGTAATAATGCTGATTACACTATTACTTGTCTTTCCACATTTTTGAGACAAAAGTAATGATTTTGGTTTATTTTGAAATGATATAAGGCATTCTTTGTGCGATTGAAGGGTTGTCGAAAATTACCAATACTGAAAATATATCTGTTGGTCCTATTTTGAGCCAAATGCACAAATAGTGTCTTACCATTTCAGCAATGATTTTGGTCGTTCTGTGTGATTGAGGGGTTTTCTAAAATTACCGATGCTCAAATTATATCTCTTGGTCCTAATTTGATCCTAATGCACAAATGGTTTCTTACCATTTAATTTTCTTTGTTATTAACCTGGTTTATTACGTTTCTACCTTAATAAATACATGAAATTTTATTTATAGGATTTATGTAGCCATGATAGGTTATGAATATTATTGTAATGGGATTAATAGATATTGTCAAAATCAAAACGCAAAAAGCAAGTATATATTCTTGCCGAAAAGTGGAAAATAAGATAAAGTAAATTTTCTTAGATGACTCTACGTGGAAAGATCTTTTCAGTTGTAATCATGAGTCTTAAAAATATTAGTATTTTGACCAATCAATCTGTCTGATTTTAAAGCATTTTGTAATAATGCTGATTACACTATGACTTGTCTTTCCACATTTTTTAGACAAAAGTAATGATTTTGGTTTATTTTGAAATGATATAAGGCATTCTTTGTGCGATTGAAGGGTTGTCGAAAATTACCAATACTGAAAATACACCTGTTGGTCCTATTTCGAGCCAAATGCACAAAAGTGTCTTACCATTTCAGCAATGATTTTGTTCGTTATGTGTGATTGAGGGTTTTCTAAAATTACCGATGCTCAAATTATATCTCTTGGTCCTATTTTGATCCTAATGGACAAATGGTTTCTTACAATTTAATTTTCTTTGTTATTAACCAGGTTTATTAATTTTCTACCTTAATAAATACATCAAATTGTATTTGTAGGATTTATGTAGCCATGATAGGTTATGAATATTATTGTAATGGGATTAATAGATATTTTCAAAATCAAAACGCAAAAAGCTTGTATCTATATTCTTGCCGAAAAGTGGAAAATAAAATAATTAAATATTCTTAGATGACTCTACGTGGAAAAATCCTTTCATTTTGAAACATGAGTCTTGAAAATATTAGTATTTTGACAAATCAATCTGTCTGATTTTAAAGCATTTAGTAATAAAGCTGATTACACTATTACTTGTCTTTCCACATTTTTGAGACTAAAGTAATGATTTTGGTTGATTTTGAAATGATATAAGGCATTCTTTGTGCGATTGAAGGGTTGTCGAAAATTACCAATACTGAAAATATATCTGTTGGTCCTATTTTGAGCCAAATGCACAAATAGTGTCTTACCATTTAGGCAATGATTTTGGTCGTTTTGTGGGATTGAGGGGTTTTCTAAAATTACCGATGCTCAAATTATATCTCTTGGTCCTATTTTGATCCTAATGCACAAATGGTTTCTTACCATTTAATTTTCTTTGTTATTAACCAGGTTGATTACGTTTCTACCATAATAAATACATGAAATTTTATTATAGGATTTATGTAGCCATGATAGGTTATTAATATTATTGTAATGGAATTAATAGATATTGTCAAAATCAAAACGCAAAAAGCATGTATATATATTCTTCCCGAAAAGTGGAAAATAAGATAAAGTAAATTTTCTTAGATGACTCTACGTGGAAAAATCTTTTCAGTTGTAATCATGAGTCTTAAAAATATTAGTATTTTGACCAATCAATCTGTCTGATTTTAAAGCATTTTGTAATAATGCTGATTACACTATTACTTGTCTTTCCACATTTTTGAGACAAAAGTAATGATTTTGGTTGATTTTGAAATGATATAAGGCATTCTTTGTGCGATTGAAGGGTTGTCGAAAATTACCAATACTGAAAATAGACATGTTGTTCCTATTTTGAGCCAAATGCACAAATAGTGACTTACTATTTCGGCAATGATTTTGGTCGTTCTGTGTGATTGAGGGGTTTTCTAAAATTACCGATGCTCAAATTATATCTCTTGGTCCTATTTTGATCCTAATGCACAAATGGTTTCTTACCATTTAATTTTCTTTGTTATTAACCAGGTTGATTACGTTTCTACCATAATAAATACATGAAATTTTATTTATAGGATTTATGTAGCCATGATAGGTTCTGAATATTATTGTAATGGAATTAATAGATATTGTCAAAATCAAAACGCAAAAAGCATGTATATATATTCTTCCCGAAAAGTGGAAAATAAGATAAAGTAAATTTTCTTAGATGACTCTACGTGGAAAAATCTTTTCAGTTGTAATCATGAGTCTTAAAAATATTAGTATTTTGACCAATCAATCTGTCTGATTTTAAAGCATTTTGTAATAATGCTGATTACACTATTACTTGTCTTTCCACATTTTTGAGACAAAAGTAATGATTTTGGTTGATTTTGAAATGATATAAGGCATTCTTTGTGCGATTGAAGGGTTGTCGAAAATTACCAATACTGAAAATACACCTGTTGGTCCTATTTTGAGCCAAATGCACAAATAGTGTCTTACCATTTAGGCAATGATTTTGGTCATTTTGTGCGATTGAGGGGTTTTCTAAAATTACCGATGCTCAAATTATATCTCTTGGTCCTATTTTGATCCTAATGGACAAATGGTTTCTTACAATTTAATTTTCTTTGTTATTAACCAGGTTTATTAATTTTCTACCTTAATAAATACATGAAATTGTATTAATAGGATTTATGTAGGCATGATAGGTTATGAATATTATTGTAATGGGATTAATAGATATTTTCAAAATCAAAACGCAAAAAGCTTGTACATATTTTGCCGAAAAGTGGAAAATAAGATAAAGCAAATATTCTTAGATGACTCTCTGCGGAAAAATCCTTTCATTTTGAAAAATGAGTCTTGAAAATATTAGTATTTTGACAAATCAATCTGTCTGATTTTAAAGCATTTAGTAATAAAGCTGATTACACTATTACTTGTCTTTCCACATTTTTGAGACAAAAGTAATGATTTTGGTTGATTTTGAAATGATATAAGGCATTCTTTGTGCGATTGAAGGGTTGTCGAAAATTACCAATACTGAAAATACACCTGTTGGTCCTATTTTGAGCCAAATGCACAAATAGTGTCTTACCATTTAGGCAATGATTTTGGTCGTTTTGTGGGATTGAGGGGTTTTCTAAAATTACCGATGCTCAAATTATATCTCTTGGTCCTATTTTGATCCTAATGCACAAATGGTTTCTTACCATTTAATTTTCTTTGTTATTAACCAGGTTGATTACGTTTCTACCATAATAAATACATGAAATTTTATTTATAGGATTTATGTAGCCATGATAGGTTCTGAATATTATTGTAATGGAATTAATAGATATTGTCAAAATCAAAACGCAAAAAGCATGTATATATTCTTCCCGAAAAGTGGAAAATAAGATAAAGTAAATTTTCTTAGATGACTCTACGTGAAAAAATCTTTTCAGTTGTAATCATGAGTCTTAAAAATATTAGTATTTTGACCAATCAATCTGTCTGATTTTAAAGCATTTTGTAATAATGCTGATTACACTATTACTTGTCTTTCCACATTTTTGAGACAAAAGTAATGATTTTGGTTGATTTTGAAATGATATAAGGCATTCTTTGTGCGATTGAAGGGTTGTCGAAAATTACCAATACTGAAAATACACCTGTTGGTCCTATTTTGAGCCAAATGCACAAATAGTGTCTTACCATTTAGGCAATGATTTTGGTCGTTTTGTGCGATTGAGGGGTTTTCTAAAATTACCGATCCTCAAATTATATCTCTTGGTCCTATTTTGATCCTAATTGACAAA
Source organism: Apocynum venetum (assembly GCA_019593545.1). Classification (NCBI taxonomy): domain Eukaryota; kingdom Viridiplantae; phylum Streptophyta; class Magnoliopsida; order Gentianales; family Apocynaceae; genus Apocynum; species Apocynum venetum. Next base: position 187,435 of record SRSM01000044.1, on the reverse strand, counting down.
TGGTTTCTTACAATTTAATTTTCTTTGTTATTAACCAGGTTTATTAATTTTCTACCTTAATAAATACATCAAATTGTATTCATAGGATTTATGTAGCCATGATAGGTTATGAGTATTATTGTAATGGGATTAATAGATATTTTTAAAATCAAAACGCAAAAAGCTTGTATCTATTTTGTCGAAAAGTGGAAAATAAAATAAAGTAAATATTCTTACATGACTCTACGCGGAAAAATCCTTTCATTTTGAAACATGAGTCTTGAAAATATTAGTATTTTGACAAATCAATCTATCTGATTTTAAAGCATTTAGTAATAAAGCTGATTACACTATTACTTGTCTTTCCACATTTTTGAGACAAAAGTAATGATTTTGGTTGATTTTGAAATGATATAAGGCATTCTTTGTGCGATTGAAGGGTTGTCGAAAATTACCAATACTGAAAATACACCTGTTGGTCCTATTTTGAGCCAAATGCACAAATAGTGTCTTACCATTTAGGCAATGATTTTGGTCGTTTTGTGGGATTGAGGGGTTTTCTAAAATTACCGATGCTCAAATTATATCTCTTGGTCCTATTTTGATCCTAATGCACAAATGGTTTCTTACCATTTAATTTTCTTTGTTATTAACCAGGTTTATTACTTTTCTACCTTAATAAATACATGAAATTGTATTCAAAGGATTTATGTAGCCATGATAGGCTATGAATATTATTGTAATGGGATTAATAGATATTTTCAAAATCAAAACGCAAAAATGCTTGTATATATATTCTTGCCGAAAAGTGGAAAATAAAATAAAGTAAATATTCTTACATGACTCTACGCGGAAAAATCCTTTCATTTTGAAACATGAGTCTTGAAAATATTAGTATTTTGACAAATCAATCTGTCTGATTTTAAAGCATTTAGTAATCAAGCTGATTACACTATTACTTGTCTTTCCACATTTTTGAGACTAAAGTAATGATTTTGGTTGATTTTGAAATGATATAAGGCATTCTTTGTGCGATTGAAGGGTTGTCGAAAATTACCAATACTGAAAATATATCTGTTGGTCCTATTTTGAGCCAAATGCACAAATAGTGTCTTACCATTTCAGCAATGATTTTGGTCGTTCTGTGTGATTGAGGGGTTTTCTAAAATTACCGATGCTCAAATTATATCTCTTGGTCCTAATTTGATCCTAATGCACAAATGGTTTCTTACCATTTAATTTTCTTTGTTATTAACCTGGTTTATTACGTTTCTACCTTAATAAATACATGAAATTTTATTTATAGGATTTATGTAGCCATGATAGGTTATGAATATTATTGTAATGGGATTAATAGATATTGTCAAAATCAAAATGCAAAAAGCAAGTATATATTCTTGCCGAAAAGTGGAAAATAAGATAAAGTAAATTTTCTTAGATGACTCTACGTGGAAAGATCTTTTCAGTTGTAATCATGAGTCTTAAAAATATTAGTATTTTGACCAATCAATCTGTCTGATTTTAAAGCATTTTTTAATAATGCTGATTACACTATGACTTGTCTTTCCACATTTTTGAGACAAAAGTAATGATTTTGGTTTATTTTGAAATGATATAAGGCATTCTTTGTGCGATTGAAGGGTTGTCGAAAATTACCAATACTGAAAATACACCTGTTGGTCCTATTTCGAGCCAAATAAACAAATAGTGTCTTACCATTTCAGCAATGATTTTGGTCGTCTTGTGTGACTGAGGGTTGTCTAAAATTACCGATGCTCAAATTATATCTCTTGGTCCTATTTTGATCCTAATGCACAAATGGTTTCTTACCATTTAATTTTCTTTGTTATTAACCAGGTTTATTACTTTTCTACCTTAATAAATACATGAAATTATATTTGTAGGATTTATGTAGCCATGATAGGTTATTAATATTATTGTAATGGGATTAATAGATATTGTCAAAATCAAAACGCAAAAAGCATGTATATATTCTTGCCGAAAAGTGGAAAATAAGATAAAGTAAATATTCTTAGATGACTCTACGTGGAAAAATATTTTCATTTTGAAACATTAGTCTTAAAAATATTAGTATTTTGACCAATCAATCTGTCTGATTTTAAAGCATCCAGTAATAATGCTGATTACACTATTACTTGTCTTTCCACATTTTTGAGACAAAAGTAATGATTTTGGTTTATTTTGAAATGATATAAGGCATTCTTTGTGCGATTGAAAGGTTGTCGAAAATTACCAATACTGAAAATAGACATGTTGTTCCTATTTTGAGCCAAATGCACAAATAGTGACTTACTATTTCGGCAATGATTTTGGTCGTTCTGTGTGATTGAGGGGTTTTCTAAAATTACCGATGCTCAAATTATATCTCTTGGTCCTATTTTGATCCTAATGCACAAATGGTTTCTTACCATTTAATTTTCTTTGTTATTAACCAGGTTCATTACGTTTCTACCTTAATAAATACATGAAATTTTATTTATAGGATTTATGTAGCCACGATAGGTTCTGAATATTATTGTAATGGAATTAATAGATATTGTCAAAATCAAAACGCAAAAAGCATGTATATATATTCTTCCCGAAAAGTGGAAAATAAGATAAAGTAAATTTTCTTAGATGACTCTACGTGGAAAAATCTTTTCAGTTGTAATCATGAGTCTTAAAAATATTAGTATTTTGACCAATCAATCTGTCTGATTTTAAAGCATTTTGTAATAATGCTGATTACACTATCACTTGTCTTTCCACATTTTTGAGACAAAAGTAATGATTTTGGTTTATTTTGAAATGATATAAGGCATTCTTTGTGCGATTGAAGGGTTGTCGAAAATTACCAATACTGAAAATACACCTGTTGGTCCTATTTCGAGCCAAATGCACAAATAGCGTCTTACCATTTCAGCAATGATTTTGGTCGTTTTGTGTGATTGAGGGTTTTCTAAAATTACCGATGCTCAAATTATATCTCTTGGTCCTAATTTGATCCTAATGCCCAAATGGTTTCTTACCATTTAATTTTCTTTGTTATTAACCAGGTTCATTACTTTTCTAACTTAATAAATACATGAAATTTTATTTATAGGATTTATGTAGCCATGATAGGTTATTAATATTATTGTAATGGGATTAATAGATATTGTCAAAATCAAAACGCAAAAAGCATGTATATATTCTTGCCGAAAAGTGGAAAATAAGATAAAGTAAATATTCTTAGATGACTCTACGTGGAAAAATATTTTCATTTTGAAACATTAGTCTTAAAAATATTAGTATTTTGACCAATCAATCTGTCTGATTTTAAAGCATTTTGTAATAATGCTGATTACACTATCACTTGTCTTTCCACATTTTTGAGACAAAAGTAATGATTTTGGTTTATTTTGAAATGATATAAGGCATTCTTTGTGCGATTGAAGGGTTGTCGAAAATTACCAATACTGAAAATACACCTGTTGGTCCTATTTCGAGCCAAATGCACAAATAGCGTCTTACCATTTCAGCAATGATTTTGGTCGTTTTGTGTGATTGAGGGGTTTTCTAAAATTACCGATGCTCAAATTATATCTCTTGGTCCTAATTTGATCCTAATGCCCAAATGGTTTCTTACCATTTAATTTTCTTTGTTATTAACTAGGTTGATTATGTTTCTACCATAATAAATACATGAAATTTTATTTATAGGATTTATGTAGCCATGATAGGTTCTGAATATTATTGTAATGGGATTAATAGATATTGTCAAAATCAAAACGCAAAAAGCATGTATATATATTCTTGCCGAAAAGTGGAAAATAAGATAAAGTAAATTTTCTTAGATGACTCTACGTGGAAAAATCTTTTCAGTTGTAATCATGAGTCTTAAAAATATTAGTATTTTGACCAATCAATCTGTCTGATTTTAAAGCATTTTGTAATAATGCTGATTACACTATCACTTGTCTTTCCACATTTTTGAGACAAAAGTAATGATTTTGGTTTATTTTGAAATGATATAAGGCATTCTTTGTGCGATTGAAGGGTTGTCGAAAATTACCAATACTGAAAATACACCTGTTGGTCCTATTTCGAGCCAAATGCACAAATAGCGTCTTACCATTTCAGCAATGATTTTGGTCGTTTTGTGTGATTGAGGGTTTTCTAAAATTACCGATGCTCAAATTATATCTCTTGGTCCTAATTTGATCCTAATGCCCAAATGGTTTCTTACCATTTAATTTTCTTTGTTATTAACCAGGTTCATTACTTTTCTAACTTAATAAATACATGAAATTTTATTTATAGGATTTATGTAGTCATGATAGGTTATTAATATTATTGTAATGGGATTAATAGATATTGTTAAAATCAAAACGCAAAAAGCATGTATATATTCTTGCCGAAAAGTGGAAAATAAGATAAAGTAAATATTCTTAGATGACTCTACGTGGAAAAATATTTTCATTTTGAAACATTAGTCTTAAAAATATTAGTATTTTGACCAATCAATCTGTCTGATTTTAAAGCATTTTGTAATAATGCTGATTACACTATCACTTGTCTTTCCACATTTTTGAGACAAAAGTAATGATTTTGGGTTATTTTGAAATGATATAAGGCATTCTTTGTGCGATTGAAAGGTTGTCGAAAATTACCAATACTGAAAATAGACATGTTGGTCCTATTTTGAGCCAAATGCACAAATAGTGACTTACTATTTCGGCAATGATTTTGGTCGTTCTGTGTGATTGAGGGGTTTTCTAAAATTACCGATGCTCAAATTATATCTCTTGGTCCTATTTTGATCCTAATGCACAAATGGTTTCTTACCATTTAATTTTCTTTGTTATTAACCAGGTTCATTACGTTTCTACCTTAATAAATACATGAAATTTTATTTATAGGATTTATGTAGCCATGATAGGTTCTGAATATTATTGTAATGGGATTAATAGATATTGTCAAAATCAAAACGCAAAAAGCATGTATATATATTCTTGCCGAAAAGTGGAAAATAAGATAAAGTAAATTTTCTTAGATGACTCTACGTGGAAAAATCTTTTCAGTTGTAATCATGAGTCTTAAAAATATTAGTATTTTGACCAATCAATCTGTCTGATTTTAAAGCATTTTGTAATAATGCTGATTACACTATCACTTGTCTTTCCACATTTTTTAGACAAAAGTAATGATTTTGGTTTATTTTGAAATGATATAAGGCATTCTTTGTGCGATTGAAGGGTTGTCGAAAATTACCAATACTGAAAATACACCTGTTGGTCCTATTTCGAGCCAAATGCACAAATAGCGTCTTACCATTTCAGCAATGATTTTGGTCGTTTTGTGTGATTGAGGGGTTTTCTAAAATTACCGATGCTCAAATTATATCTCTTGGTCCTAATTTGATCCTAATGCCCAAATGGTTTCTTACCATTTAATTTTCTTTGTTATTAACCAGGTTCATTACTTTTCTAACTTAATAAATACATGAAATTTTATTTATAGGATTTATGTAGTCATGATAGGTTATTAATATTATTGTAATGGGATTAATAGATATTGTTAAAATCAAAACGCAAAAAGCATGTATATATTCTTGCCGAAAAGTGGAAAATAAGATAAAGTAAATATTCTTAGATGACTCTACGTGGAAAAATATTTTCATTTTGAAACATTAGTCTTAAAAATATTAGTATTTTGACCAATCAATCTGTCTGATTTTAAAGCATTTTGTAATAATGCTGATTACACTATCACTTGTCTTTCCACATTTTTGAGACAAAAGTAATGATTTTGGGTTATTTTGAAATGATATAAGGCATTCTTTGTGCGATTGAAAGGTTGTCGAAAATTACCAATACTGAAAATAGACATGTTGGTCCTATTTTGAGCCAAATGCACAAATAGTGACTTACTATTTCGGCAATGATTTTGGTCGTTCTGTGTGATTGAGGGGTTTTCTAAAATTACCGATGCTCAAATTATATCTCTTGGTCCTATTTTGATCCTAATGCACAAATGGTTTCTTACCATTTAATTTTCTTTGTTATTAACCAGGTTGATTACGTTTCTACCATAATAAATACATGAAATTTTATTTATAGGATTTATGTAGCCATGATAGGTTCTGAATATTATTGTAATGGAATTAATAGATATTGTCAAAATCAAAACGCAAAAAGCATGTATATATATTCTTCCCGAAAAGTGGAAAATAAGATAAAGTAAATTTTCTTAGATGACTCTACGTGGAAAGATCTTTTCAGTTGTAATCATGAGTCTTAAAAATATTAGTATTTTGACCAATCAATCTGTCTGATTTTAAAGCATTTTGTAATAATGCTGATTACACTATCACTTGTCTTTCCACATTTTTTAGACAAAAGTAATGATTTTGGTTTATTTTGAAATGATATAAGGCATTCTTTGTGCGATTGAAGGGTTGTCGAAAATTACCAATACTGAAAATACACCTGTTGGTCCTATTTCGAGCCAAATGCACAAATAGCGTCTTACCATTTCAGCAATGATTTTGGTCGTTTTGTGTGATTGAGGGTTTTCTAAAATTACCGATGCTCAAATTATATCTCTTGGTCCTAATTTGATCCTAATGCCCAAATGGTTTCTTACCATTTAATTTTCTTTGTTATTAACCAGGTTCATTACTTTTCTAACTTAATAAATACATGAAATTTTATTTATAGGATTTATGTAGTCATGATAGGTTATTAATATTATTGTAATGGGATTAATAGATATTGTCAAAATCAAAACGCAAAAAGCATGTATATATTCTTGCCGAAAAGTGGAAAATAAGATAAAGTAAATATTCTTAGATGACTCTACGTGGAAAAATATTTTCATTTTGAAACATGAGTCTTAAAAATATTAGTATTTTGACCAATCAATCTGTCTGATTTTAAAGCATTTTGTAATAATGCTGATTACACTATCACTTGTCTTTCCACATTTTTGAGACAAAAGTAATGATTTTGGTTTATTTTGAAATGATATAAGGCATTCTTTGTGCGATTGAAAGGTTGTCGAAAATTACCAATACTGAAAATAGACATGTTGGTCCTATTTTGAGCCAAATGCACAAATAGTGACTTACTATTTCGGCAATGATTTTGGTCGTTCTGTGTGATTGAGGGGTTTTCTAAAATTACCGATGCTCAAATTATATCTCTTGGTCCTATTTTGATCCTAATGCACAAATGGTTTCTTACCATTTAATTTTCTTTGTTATTAACCAGGTTGATTACGTTTCTACCATAATAAATACATGAAATTTTATTTATAGGATTTATGTAGCCATGATAGGTTCTGAATATTATTGTAATGGAATTAATAGATATTGTCAAAATCAAAACGCAAAAAGCATGTATATATATTCTTCCCGAAAAGTGGAAAATAAGATAAAGTAAATTTTCTTAGATGACTCTACGTGGAAAGATCTTTTCAGTTGTAATCATGAGTCTTAAAAATATTAGTATTTTGACCAATCAATCTGTCTGATTTTAAAGCATTTTGTAATAATGCTGATTACACTATTACTTGTCTTTCCACATTTTTGAGACAAAAGTAATGATTTTGGTTGATTTTGAAATGATATAAGGCATTCTTTGTGCGATTGAAGGGTTGTCGAAAATTACCAATACTGAAAATAGACATGTTGTTCCTATTTTGAGCCAAATGCACAAATAGTGACTTACTATTTCGGCAATGATTTTGGTCGTTCTGTGTGATTGAGGGGTTTTCTAAAATTACCGATGCTCAAATTATATCTCTTGGTCCTATTTTGATCCTAATGCACAAATGGTTTCTTACCATTTAATTTTCTTTGTTATTAACCAGGTTTATTACGTTTCTACCTTAATAAATACATGAAATTTTATTTATAGGATTTATGTAGCCATGATAGGTTCTGAATATTATTGTAATGGGATTAATAGATATTGTCAAAATCAAAACGCAAAAAGCATGTATATATATTCTTGCCGAAAAGTGGAAAATAAGATAAAGTAAATTTTCTTAGATGACTCTACGTGGAAAAATCTTTTCAGTTGTAATCATGAGTCTTAAAAATATTAGTATTTTGACCAATCAATCTGTCTGATTTTAAAGCATTTTGTAATAATGCTGATTACACTATTACTTGTCTTTCCACATTTTTGAGACAAAAGTAATGATTTTGGTTGATTTTGAAATGATATAAGGCATTCTTTGTGCGATTGAAGGGTTGTCGAAAATTACCAATACTGAAAATACACCTGTTGGTCCTATTTTGAGCCAAATGCACAAATAGTGTCTTACCATTTAGGCAATGATTTTGGTCGTTTTGTGCGATTGAGGGGTTTTCTAAAATTACCGATGCTCAAATTATATCTCTTGGTCCTATTTTGATCCTAATGGACAAATGGTTTCTTACAATTTAATTTTCTTTGTTATTAACCAAGTTTATTAATTTTCTACCTTAATAAATACATGAAATTGTATTCATAGGATTTATGTAGGCATGATAGGTTATGAATATTATTGTAATGGGATTAATAGATATTTTCAAAATCAAAACGCAAAAAGCTTGTATATATTTTGTCGAAAAGTGGAAAATAAGATAAAGCAAATATTCTTAGATGACTCTCTGCGGAAAAATCCTTTCATTTTGAAAAATGAGTCTTGAAAATATTAGTATTTTGACAAATCAATCTGTCTGATTTTAAAGCATTTAGTAATAAAGCTGATTACACTATTACTTGTCTTTCCACATTTTTGAGACAAAAGTAATGATTTTGGTTGATTTTGAAATGATATAAGGCATTCTTTGTGCGATTGAAGGGTTGTCGAAAATTACCAATACTGAAAATACACCTGTTGGTCCTATTTTGAGCCAAATGCACAAATAGTGTCTTACCATTTAGGCAATGATTTTGGTCGTTTTGTGGGATTGAGGGGTTTTCTAAAATTACCGATGCTCAAATTATATCTCTTGGTCCTATTTTGATCCTAATGCACAAATGGTTTCTTACCATTTAATTTTCTTTGTTATTAACCAGGTTTATTACTTTTCTACCTTAATAAATACATGAAATTGTATTCAAAGGATTTATGTAGCCATGATAGGTTATGAATATTATTGTAATGGGATTAATAGATATTTTCAAAATCAAAACGCAAAATGCTTGTATATATATATTCTTGCCGAAAAGTGGAAAATAAAATAAAGTAAATATTCTTAGATGACTCTACGCGGAAAAATCCTTTCATTTTGAAACATGAGTCTTGAAAATATTAGTATTTTGACAAATCAATCTGTCTGATTTTAAAGCATTTAGTAATCAAGCTGATTACACTATTACTTGTCTTTCCACATTTTTGAGACTAAAGTAATGATTTTGGTTGATTTTGAAATGATATAAGGCATTCTTTGTGCGATTGAAGGGTTGTCGAAAATTACCAATACTGAAAATATATCTGTTGGTCCTATTTTGAGCCAAATGCACAAATAGTGTCTTACCATTTCAGCAATGATTTTGGTCGTTCTGTGTGATTGAGGGGTTTTCTAAAATTACCGATGCTCAAATTATATCTCTTGGTCCTAATTTGATCCTAATGCACAAATGGTTTCTTACCATTTAATTTTCTTTGTTATTAACCAGGTTTATTACGTTTCTACCTTAATAAATACATGAAATTTTATTTATAGGATTTATGTAGCCATGATAGGTTATGAATATTATTGTAATGGGATTAATAGATATTGTCAAAATCAAAACGCAAAAAGCAAGTATATATTCTTGCCGAAAAGTGGAAAATAAGATAAAGTAAATTTTCTTAGATGACTCTACGTGGAAAAATCTTTTCAGTTGTAATCATGAGTCTTAAAAATATTAGTATTTTGACCAATCAATCTGTCTGATTTTAAAGCATTTTGTAATAATGCTGATTACACTATGACTTGTCTTTCCACATTTTTGAGACAAAAGTAATGATTTTGGTTTATTTTGAAATGATATAAGGCATTCTTTGTGCGATTGAAGGGTTGTCGAAAATTACCAATACTGAAAATACACCTGTTGGTCCTATTTCGAGCCAAATGCACAAATAGCGTCTTACCATTTCAGCAATGATTTTGGTCGTTTTGTGTGATTGAGGGGTTTTCTAAAATTACCGATGCTCAAATTATATCTCTTGGTCCTAATTTGATCCTAATGCACAAATGGTTTCTTACCATTTAATTTTCTTTGTTATTAACCAGGTTTATTACGTTTCTACCTTAATAAATACATGAAATTTTATTTATAGGATTTATGTAGCCATGATAGGTTATGAATATTATTGTAATGGGATTAATAGATATTGTCAAAATCAAAACGCAAAAAGCAAGTATATATTCTTGCCGAAAAGTGGAAAATAAGATAAAGTAAATTTTCTTAGATGACTCTACGTGGAAAAATCTTTTCAGTTGTAATCATGAGTCTTAAAAATATTAGTATTTTGACCAATCAATCTGTCTGATTTTAAAGCATTTTGTAATAATGCTGATTACACTATGACTTGTCTTTCCACATTTTTGAGACAAAAGTAATGATTTTGGTTTATTTTGAAATGATATAAGGCATTCTTTGTGCGATTGAAGGGTTGTCGAAAATTACCAATACTGAAAATACACCTGTTGGTCCTATTTCGAGCCAAATGCACAAATAGCGTCTTACCATTTCAGCAATGATTTTGGTCGTTTTGTGTGATTGAGGGGTTTTCTAAAATTACCGATGCTCAAATAATATCTCTTGGTCCTAATTTGATTCTAATGCACAAATGGTTTCTTACCATTTAATTTTCTTTGTTATTAACCAGGTTTATTACGTTTCTACCTTAATAAATACATGAAATTTTATTTATAGGATTTATGTAGCCATGATAGGTTATGAATATTATTGTAATGGGATTAATAGATATTGTCAAAATCAAAACGCAAAAAGCAAGTATATATTCTTGCCGAAAAGTGGAAAATAAGATAAAGTAAATTTTCTTAGATGACACTACGTGGAAAAATCTTTTCAGTTGTAATCATGAGTCTTAATAATATTAGTATTTTGACCAATCAATCTGTCTGATTTTAAAGCATTTTGTAATAATGCTGATTACACTATCACTTCTCTTTCCACATTTTTGAGACAAAAGTAATGATTTTGGTTTATTTTGAAATGATATAAGGCATTCTTTGTGCGATTGAAGGGTTGTCGAAAATTACCAATACTGAAAATACACCTCTTGGTCCTAGTTCGTGCCAAATGCACAAATAGCGTCTTACCATTTCAGCAATGATTTTGGTCGTTCTGTGTGATTGAGGGGTTTTCTAAAATTACCGATGCTCAAATTATATCTCTTGGTCCTAATTTGATCCTAATGCACAAATGGTTTCTTACCATTTAATTTTCTTTGTTATTAACCAGGTTGATTATGTTTCTACCTTAATAAATACATGAAATTTTATTTATAGGATTTATGTAGCCATGATAGGTTATGAATATTATTGTAATGGGATTAATAGATATTGTCAAAATCAAAACGCAAAAAGCAAGTATATATTCTTGCCGAAAAGTGGAAAATAAGATAAAGTAAATTTTCTTAGATGACTCTACGTGGAAAAATCTATTCAGTTGTAATAATGAGTCTTAAAAATATTAGTATTTTTACCAATCAATCTGTCTGATTTTAAAGGATTTTGTAATAATGCTGATTACACTATCACTTGTCTTTCCACATTTTTGAGACAAAAGTAATGATTTTGGTTTATTTTGAAATGATATAAGGCATTCTTTGTGCGATTGAAAGGTTGTCGAAAATTACCAATACTGAAAATAGACATGTTGGTCCTATTTCGAGCCAAATGCACAAATAGCGTCATACCATTTCCGCAATGATTTTGGTCGTTTTGTGTGATTGAGGGGTTTCTAAAATTACCGATGCTCAAATTATATCTCTTGGTCCTATTTTGATCCTAATGCACAAATGGTTTCTTACCATTTAATTTTCTTTGTTATTAACCAGGTTTATTACTTTTCTACCTTAATAAATATATGAAATTTTATTTATAAGATTTATGTAGCCATGATAGGTTATGAATATTATTGTAATGGGATTAATAGATATTGTCAAAATCAAAACGCAAAAAGCAAGTATATATTCTTGCCGAAAAGTGGAAAATAAGATAAAGTAAATTTTCTTAGATGACTCTACGTGGAAAAATCTTTTCAGTTGTAATCATGAGTCTTAAAAATATTAGTATTTTGACCAATTAATGTGTCTGATTTTAAAGCATTCAGTAATAATGTTGATTACACTATTACTTGTCTTTCCACATTTTTGAGACAAAAGTAATGATTTTGGTTTATTTTGAAATGATATAAGGCATTCTTTGTGCGATTGAAGGGTTGTCGAAAATTACCAATACTGAAAATACACCTGTTGGTCCTATTTCGAGCCAAATGCACAAATAGCGTCTTACCATTTCAGCAATGATTTTGGTCGTTTTGTGTGATTGACGGGTTTTCTAAAATTACCGATGCTCAAATTATATCTCTTGGTCCTAATTTGATCCTAATGCACAAATGGTTTCTTACCATTTAATTTTCTTTGTTATTAACCAGGTTTATTACGTTTCTACCTTAATAAATACATGAAATTTTATTTATAGGATTTATGTAGCCATGATAGGTTATGAATATTATTGTAATGGGATTAATAGATATTGTCAAAATCAAAACGCAAAAAGCAAGTATATATTCTTGCCGAAAAGTGGAAAATAAGATAAAGTAAATTTTCTTAGATGACTCTACGTGGAAAAATCTTTTCAGTTGTAATCATGAGTCTTAAAAATATTAGTATTTTGACCAATCAATCTGTCTGATTTTAAAGCATTTTGTAATAATGCTGATTACACTATGACTTGTCTTTCCACATTTTTGATACAAACGTAATGATTTTGGTTTATTTTGAAATGATATAAGGCATTCTTTGTGCGATTGAAGGGTTGTCGAAAATTACCAATACTGAAAATACACCTGTTGGTCCTATTTCGAGCCAAATGCACAAATAGCGTCTTACCATTTCAGCAATGATTTTGGTCGTTTTGTGTGATTGAGGGGTTTTCTAAAATTACCGATGCTCAAATTATATCTCTTGGTCCTAATTTGATCGTAATGCCCAAATGGTTTCTTACCATTTAATTTTCTTTGTTATTAACCAGGTTCATTACTTTTCTACCTTAATAAATACATGAAATTTTATTTATAGGATTTATGTAGCCATGATAGGTTATTGATATTATTGTAATGGGATTAATAGATATTGTCAAAATCAAAACGCAAAAAGCAAGTATATATTCTTGCCGAAAAGTGGAAAATAAGATAAAGTAAATTTTCTTAGATGACTCTACGTGGAAAAATCTTTTCAGTTGTAATCATGAGTCTTAAAAATATTAGTATTTTGACCAATTAATTTGTCTGATTTTAAAGCATTCAGTAATAATGCTGATTACACTATTACTTGTCTTTCCACATTTTTGAGACAAAAGTAATGATTTTGGTTTATTTTGAAATGATATAAGGCATTCTTTGTGCGATTGAAGGGTTGTCGAAAATTACCAATACTGAAAATACACCTGTTGGTCCTATTTCGAGCCAAATGCACAAATAGCGTCTTACCATTTCAGCAATGATTTTGGTCGTTTTGTGTGATTGAGGGGTTTTCTAAAATTACCGATGCTCAAATTATATCTCTTGGTCCTAATTTGATCCTAATGCCCAAATGGTTTCTTACCATTTAATTTTCTTTGTTATTAACCAGGTTCATTACTTTTCTACCTTAATAAATACATGAAATTTTATTTATAGGATTTATGTAGCCATGATAGGTTATTGATATTATTGTAATGGGATTAATAGATATTGTCAAAATCAAAACGCAAAAAGCATGTATATATTCTTGCCGAAAAGTGGAAAATAAGATAAAGTAAATTTTCTTAGATGACTCTACGTGGAAAAATCTTTTCAGTTGTAATCATGAGTCTTAAAAATATTAGTATTTTGACCAATCAATCTGTCTGATTTTAAAGCATTTGTAATAATGCTGATTACACTATGACTTGTCTTTCCACATTTTTGAGACAAAAGTAATGATTTTGGTTTATTTTGAAATGATATAAGGCATTCTTTGTGCGATTGAAGGGTTGTCGAAAATTACCAATACTGAAAATACACCTGTTGGTCCTAGTTCGTGCCAAATGCACAAATAGCGTCTTACCATTTCAGCAATGATTTTGGTCGTTCTGTGTGATTGAGGGGTTTTCTAAAATTACCGATGCTCAAATTATATCTCTTGGTCCTAATTTGATCCTAATGCACAAATGGTTTCTTACCATTTAATTTTCTTTGTTATTAACCAGGTTTATTACGTTTCTACCTTAATAAATACATGAAATTTTATTTATAGGATTTATGTAGCCATGATAGGTTATGAATATTATTGTAATGGGATTAATAGATATTGTCAAAATCAAAACGCAAAAAGCAAGTATATATTCTTGCCGAAAAGTGGAAAATAAGATAAAGTAAATTTTCTTAGATGACTCTACGTGGAAAAATCTTTTCAGTTGTAATCATGAGTCTTAAAAATATTAGTATTTTGACCAATCAATCTGTCTGATTTTAAAGCATTTTGTAATAATGCTGATTACACTATGACTTGTCTTTCCACATTTTTGAGACAAAAGTAATGATTTTGGTTTATTTTGAAATGATATAAGGCATTCTTTGTGCGATTGAAGGGTTGTCGAAAATTACCAATACTGAAAATACACCTGTTGGTCCTATTTCGAGCCAAATGCACAAATAGCGTCTTACCATTTCAGCAATGATTTTGGTCGTTTTGTGTGATTGAGGGGTTTTCTAAAATTACCGATGCTCAAATTATATCTCTTGGTCCTAATTTGATCCTAATGCACAAATGGTTTCTTACCATTTAATTTTCTTTGTTATTAACCAGGTTTATTACGTTTCTACCTTAATAAATACATGAAATTTTATTTATAGGATTTATGTAGCCATGATAGGTTATGAATATTATTGTAATGGGATTAATAGATATTGTCAAAATCAAAACGCAAAAAGCAAGTATATATTCTTGCCGAAAAGTGGAAAATAAGATAAAGTAAATTTTCTTAGATGACATCTACGTGGAAAAATCTTTTCAGTTGTAATCATGAGTCTTAATAATATTAGTATTTTGACCAATCAATCTGTCTGATTTTAAAGCATTTTGTAATAATGCTGATTACACTATCACTTGTCTTTCCACATTTTTGAGACAAACGTAATGATTTTGGTTTATTTTGAAATGATATAAGGCATTCTTTGTGCGATTGAAGGGTTGTCGAAAATTACCAATACTGAAAATACACCTGTTGGTCCTAGTTCGTAGCCAAATGCACAAATAGCGTCTTACCATTTCAGCAATGATTTTGGTCGTTCTGTGTGATTGAGGGGTTTTCTAAAATTACCGATGCTCAAATTATATCTCTTGGTCCTAATTTGATCCTAATGCACAAATGGTTTCTTACCATTTAATTTTCTTTGTTATTAACCAGGTTTATTACGTTTCTACCTTAATAAATACATGAAATTTTATTTATAGGATTTATGTAGCCATGATAGGTTATGAATATTATTGTAATGGGATTAATAGATATTGTCAAAATCAAAACGCAAAAAGCAAGTATATATTCTTGCCGAAAAGTGGAAAATAAGATAAAGTAAATTTTCTTAGATGACTCTACGTGGAAAAATCTTTTCAGTTGTAATCATGAGTCTTAAAAATATTAGTATTTTGACCAATCAATCTGTCTGATTTTAAAGCATTTTGTAATAATGCTGATTACACTATGACTTGTCTTTCCACATTTTTGAGACAAAAGTAATGATTTTGGTTTATTTTGCAAATGATATAAGGCATTCTTTGTGCGATTGAAGGGTTGTCGAAAATTACCAATACTGAAAATACACCTGTTGGTCCTATTTCGAGCCAAATGCACAAATAGCGTCTTACCATTTCAGCAATGATTTTGGTCGTTTTGTGTGATTGACGGGTTTTCTAAAATTACCGATGCTCAAATTATATCTCTTGGTCCTAATTTGATCCTAATGCACAAATGGTTTCTTACCATTTAATTTTCTTTGTTATTAACCAGGTTTATTACGTTTCTACCTTAATAAATACATGAAATTTTATTTATAGGATTTATGTAGCCATGATAGGTTCTTAATATTATTGTAATGGGATTAATAGATATTGTCAAAATCAAAACGCAAAAAGCATGTATATATTCTTGCCGAAAAGTGGAAAATAAGATAAAGTAAATTTTCTTAGATGACTCTACGTGGAAAAATCTTTTCAGTTGTAATGATGGGTCTTAAATATATTAGTATTTTGACCAATCAATCTGTCTGATTTTAAAGCATTCAGTAATAATGCTGATTACACTATTACTTGTCTTTCCACATTTTTGAGACAAAAGTAATGATTTTGGTTTATTTTGAAATGATATAAGGCATTCTTTGTGCGATTGAAGGGTTGTCGAAAATTACCAATACTGAAAATACACCTGTTGGTCCTATTTCGAGCCAAATGCACAAATAGCGTCTTACCATTTCAGCAATGATTTTGGTCGTTTTGTGTGATTGAGGGGTTTTCTAAAATTACCGATGCTCAAATTATATCTCTTGGTCCTATTTGATCCTAATGCACAAATGGTTTCTTACCATTTAATTTTCTTTGTTATTAACCAGGTTGATTACGTTTCTACCATAATAAATACATGAAATTTTATTTATAGGATTTATGTAGCCATGATAGGTTATGAATATTATTGTAATGGGAATTAATAGATATTGTCAAAATCAAAACGCAAAAAGCATGTATATATTCTTGCCGAAAAGTGGAAAATAAGATAAAGTAAATTTTCTTAGATGACTCTACGTGGAAAGATCTTTTCAGTTGTAATCATGAGTCTTAAAAATATTAGTATTTTGACCAATCAATCTGTCTGATTTTAAAGCATTTGTAATAATGCTGATTACACTATCACTTCTCTTTCCACATTTTTTAGACAAAAGTAATGATTTTGGTTTATTTTGAAATGATATAAGGCATTCTTTGTGCGATTGAAGGGTTGTCGAAAATTACCAATACTGAAAATACACCTGTTGGTCCTATTTCGAGCCAAATGCACAAATAGCGTCTTACCATTTCAGCAATGATTTTGGTCGTTTTGTGTGATTGAGGGGTTTTCTAAAATTACCGATGCTCAAATTATATCTCTTGGTCCTAATTTGATCCTAATGCCCAAATGGTTTCTTACCATTTAATTTTCTTTGTTATTAACCAGGTTCATTACTTTTCTAACTTAATAAATACATGAAATTTTATTTATAGGATTTATGTAGTCCATGATAGGTTATTAATATTATTGTAATGGGATTAATAGATATTGTCAAAATCAAAACGCAAAAAGCATGTATATATATTCTTGCCGAAAAGTGGAAAATAAGATAAAGTAAATATTCTTAGATGACTCTACGTGGAAAAATATTTTCATTTTGAAACATGAGTCTTAAAAATATTAGTATTTTGACCAATCAATCTGTCTGATTTTAAAGCATTTTGTAATAATGCTGATTACACTATCACTTGTCTTTCCACATTTTTGAGACAAAAGTAATGATTTTGGTTTATTTTGAAATGATATAAGGCATTCTTTGTGCGATTGAAGGGTTGTCGAAAATTACCAATACTGAAAATAGACATGTTGGTCCTATTTTGAGCCAAATGCACAAATAGTGACTTACTATTTCGGCAATGATTTTGGTCGTTCTGTGTGATTGAGGGGTTTTCTAAAATTACCGATGCTCAAATTATATCTCTTGGTCCTATTTGATCCTAATGCACAAATGGTTTCTTACCATTTAATTTTCTTTGTTATTAACCAGGTTGATTACGTTTCTACCATTAATAAATACATGAAATTTTATTTATAGGATTTATGTAGCCATGATAGGTTCTGAATATTATTGTAATGGGAATTAATAGATATTGTCAAAATCAAAACGCAAAAAGCATGTATATATTCTTCCCGAAAAGTGGAAAATAAGATAAAGTAAATTTTCTTAGATGACTCTACGTGGAAAAATCTTTTCAGTTGTAATCATGAGTCTTAAAAATATTAGTATTTTGACCAATCAATCTGTCTGATTTTAAAGCATTTTGTAATAATGCTGATTACACTATCACTTGTCTTTCCACATTTTTGAGACAAAAGTAATGATTTTGGTTTATTTTGAAATGATATAAGGCATTCTTTGTGCGATTGAAGGGTTGTCGAAAATTACCAATACTGAAAATAGACATGTTGGTCCTATTTTGAGCCAAATGCACAAATAGTGACTTACTATTTCGGCAATGATTTTGGTCGTTCTGTGTGATTGAGGGGTTTTCTAAAATTACCGATGCTCAAATTATATCTCTTGGTCCTATTTTGATCCTAATGCACAAATGGTTTCTTACCATTTAATTTTCTTTGTTATTAACCAGGTTTATTACGTTTCTACCTTAATAAATACATGAAATTTTATTTATAGGATTTATGTAGCCATGATAGGTTATGAATATTATTGTAATGGAATTAATAGATATTGTCAAAATCAAAACGCAAAAAGCATGTATATATTCTTGCCGAAAAGTGGAAAATAAGATAAAGTAAATTTTCTTAGATGACTCTACGTGGAAAAATCTTTTCAGTTGTAATCATGAGTCTTAAAAATATTAGTATTTTGACCAATCAATCTGTCTGATTTTAAAGCATTTTGTAATAATGCTGATTACACTATTACTTGTCTTTCCACATTTTTGAGACAAAAGTAATGATTTTGGTTGATTTTGAAATGATATAAGGCATTCTTTGTGCGATTGAAGGGTTGTCGAAAATTACCAATACTGAAAATACACCTGTTGGTCCTATTTCGAGCCAAATGCACAAATAGTGTCTTACCATTTCAGGCAATGATTTTGGTCGTTTTGTGTGATTGAGGGGTTTTCTAAAATTACCGATGCTCAAATTATATCTCTTGGTCCTATTTGATCCTAATGCACAAATGGTTTCTTACAATTTAATTTTCTTTGTTATTAACCAGGTTTATTACTTTTCTACCTTAATAAATACATGAAATTGTATTATAGGATTTATGTAGCCATGATAGGTTATGAATATTATTGTAATGGGATTAATAGATATTGTCAAAATCAAAACGCAAAAAGCATGTATATATTCTTGCCGAAAAGTGGAAAATAAGATAAAGTAAATATTCTTAGATGACTCTACGTGGAAAAATCTTTCATTTGTAATCATGAGTCTTAAAATATTAGTATTTTGACCAATCAATCTGTCTGATTTTAAAGCATTTAGTAATAATGCTGATTACACTATTACTTGTCTTTCCACATTTTTGAGACAAAAGTAATGATTTTGGTTGATTTTGAAATGATATAAGGCATTCTTTGTGCGATTGAAGGGTTGTCGAAAATTACCAATACTGAAAATACACCTGTTGGTCCTATTTTGAGCCAAATGCACAAATAGTGTCTTACCATTTAGGCAATGATTTTGGTCGTTTTGTGTGATTGAGGGGTTTTCTAAAATTACCGATGCTCAAATTATATCTCTTGGTCCTATTTTGATCCTAATGCACAAATGGTTTCTTACCATTTAATTTTCTTTGTTATTAACCAGGTTTATTACTTTTCTACCTTAATAAATACATGAAATTGTATTATAGGATTTATGTAGCCATGATAGGTTATGAATATTATTGTAATGGGATTAATAGATATTGTCAAAATCAAAACGCAAAAATGCATTGTATATATATTCTTGCCGAAAAGTGGAAAATAAGATAAAGTAAATATTCTTAGATGACTCTACGCTGGAAAAATCCTTTCATTTTGAAACATGAGTCTTGAAAATATTAGTATTTTGACAAATCAATCTGTCTGATTTTAAAGCATTTAGTAATCAATGCTGATTACACTATTACTTGTCTTTCCACATTTTTGAGACTAAAGTAATGATTTTGGTTGATTTTGAAATGATATAAGGCATTCTTTGTGCGATTGAAGGGTTGTCGAAAATTACCAATACTGAAAATATATCTGTTGGTCCTATTTGAGCCAAATGCACAAATAGTGTCTTACCATTTCAGCAATGATTTTGGTCGTTCTGTGTGATTGAGGGGTTTTCTAAAATTACCGATGCTCAAATTATATCTCTTGGTCCTAATTTGATCCTAATGCACAAATGGTTTCTTACCATTTAATTTTCTTTGTTATTAACCAGGTTTATTACGTTTCTACCTTAATAAATACATGAAATTTTATTTATAGGATTTATGTAGCCATGATAGGTTATGAATATTATTGTAATGGGATTAATAGATATTGTCAAAATCAAAACGCAAAAAGCAAGTATATATTCTTGCCGAAAAGTGGAAAATAAGATAAAGTAAATTTTCTTAGATGACTCTACGTGGAAAAATCTTTTCAGTTGTAATCATGAGTCTTAAAAATATTAGTATTTTGACCAATCAATCTGTCTGATTTTAAAGCATTTTGTAATAATGCTGATTACACTATGACTTGTCTTTCCACATTTTTGAGACAAAAGTAATGATTTTGGTTTATTTTGAAATGATATAAGGCATTCTTTGTGCGATTGAAGGGTTGTCGAAAATTACCAATACTGAAAATACACCTGTTGGTCCTATTTCGAGCCAAATGCACAAATAGCGTCTTACCATTTCAGCAATGATTTTGGTCGTTTTGTGTGATTGAGGGGTTTTCTAAAATTACCGATGCTCAAATTATATCTCTTGGTCCTAATTTGATCCTAATGCACAAATGGTTTCTTACCATTTAATTTTCTTTGTTATTAACCAGGTTTATTACGTTTCTACCTTAATAAATACATGAAATTTTATTTATAGGATTTATGTAGCCATGATAGGTTATGAATATTATTGTAATGGGATTAATAGATATTGTCAAAATCAAAACGCAAAAAGCAAGTATATATTCTTGCCGAAAAGTGGAAAATAAGATAAAGTAAATTTTCTTAGATGACTCTACGTGGAAAAATCTTTTCAGTTGTAATCATGAGTCTTAAAAATATTAGTATTTTGACCAATCAATCTGTCTGATTTTAAAGCATTTTGTAATAATGCTGATTACACTATGACTTGTCTTTCCACATTTTTGAGACAAAAGTAATGATTTTGGTTTATTTTGAAATGATATAAGGCATTCTTTGTGCGATTGAAGGGTTGTCGAAAATTACCAATACTGAAAATACACCTGTTGGTCCTATTTCGAGCCAAATGCACAAATAGCGTCTTACCATTTCAGCAATGATTTTGGTCGTTTGTGTGATTGAGGGGTTTTCTAAAATTACCGATGCTCAAATTATATCTCTTGGTCCTAATTTGATTCCTAATGCACAAATGGTTTCTTACCATTTAATTTTCTTTGTTATTAACCAGGTTTATTACGTTTCTACCTTAATAAATACATGAAATTTTATTTATAGGATTTATGTAGCCATGATAGGTTATGAATATTATTGTAATGGGATTAATAGATATTGTCAAAATCAAAACGCAAAAAGCAAGTATATATTCTTGCCGAAAAGTGGAAAATAAGATAAAGTAAATTTTCTTAGATGACATCTACGTGGAAAAATCTTTTCAGTTGTAATCATGAGTCTTAATAATATTAGTATTTTGACCAATCAATCTGTCTGATTTTAAAGCATTTTGTAATAATGCTGATTACACTATGACTTGTCTTTCCACATTTTTGAGACAAAAGTAATGATTTTGGTTTATTTTGAAATGATATAAGGCATTCTTTGTGCGATTGAAGGGTTGTCGAAAATTACCAATACTGAAAATACACCTGTTGGTCCTAGTTCGTGCCAAATGCACAAATAGCGTCTTACCATTTCAGCAATGATTTTGGTCGTTCTGTGTGATTGAGGGGTTTTCTAAAATTACCGATGCTCAAATTATATCTCTTGGTCCTAATTTGATCCTAATGCACAAATGGTTTCTTACCATTTAATTTTCTTTGTTATTAACCAGGTTGATTACTGTTTCTACCTTAATAAATACATGAAATTTTATTTATAGGATTTATGTAGCCATGATAGGTTATGAATATTATTGTAATGGGATTAATAGATATTGTCAAAATCAAAACGCAAAAAGCAAGTATATATATTCTTGCCGAAAAGTGGAAAATAAGATAAAGTAAATATTCTTAGATGACTCTACGTGGAAAAATCTTTTCAGTTGTAATCATGAGTCTTAAAAATATTAGTATTTTGACCAATCAATCTGTCTGATTTTAAAGCATTTTGTAATAATGCTGATTACACTATCACTTGTCTTTCCACATTTTTGAGACAAAAGTAATGATTTTGGTTTATTTTGAAATGATATAAGGCATTCTTTGTGCGATTGAAGGGTTGTCGAAAATTACCAATACTGAAAATACACCTGTTGGTCCTATTTCGAGCCAAATGCACAAATAGCGTCTTACCATTTCAGCAATGATTTTGGTCGTTTTGTGTGATTGAGGGGTTTTCTAAAATTACCGATGCTCAAATTATATCTCTTGGTCCTAATTTGATCCTAATGCACAAATGGTTTCTTACCATTTAATTTTCTTTGTTATTAACCAGGTTCATTACTTTTCTACCTTAATAAATATATGAAATTTTATTTATAGGATTTATGTAGCCATGATAGGTTATGAATATTATTGTAATGGGATTAATAGATATTGTCAAAATCAAAACGCAAAAAGCAAGTATATATTCTTGCCGAAAAGTGGAAAATAAGATAAAGTAAATTTTCTTAGATGACTCTACGTGGAAAAATCTTTTCAGTTGTAATCATGAGTCTTAAAAATATTAGTATTTTGACCAATTAATGTGTCTGATTTTAAAGCATTCAGTAATAATGCTGATTACACTATTACTTGTCTTTCCACATTTTTGAGACAAAAGTAATGATTTTGGTTTATTTTGAAATGATATAAGGCATTCTTTGTGCGATTGAAGGGTTGTCGAAAATTACCAATACTGAAAATACACCTGTTGGTCCTATTTCGAGCCAAATGCACAAATAGCGTCTTACCATTTCAGCAATGATTTTGGTCGTTTTGTGTGATTGCGGGTTTTCTAAAATTACCGATGCTCAAATTATATCTCTTGGTCCTAATTTGATCCTAATGCACAAATGGTTTCTTACCATTTAATTTTCTTTGTTATTAACCAGGTTTATTACGTTTCTACCTTAATAAATACATGAAATTTTATTTATAGGATTTATGTAGCCATGATAGGTTATGAATATTATTGTAATGGGATTAATAGATATTGTCAAAATCAAAACGCAAAAAGCAAGTATATATTCTTGCCGAAAAGTGGAAAATAAGATAAAGTAAATTTTCTTAGATGACTCTACGTGGAAAAATCTTTTCAGTTGTAATCATGAGTCTTAAAAATATTAGTATTTTGACCAATCAATCTGTCTGATTTTAAAGCATTTTGTAATAATGCTGATTACACTATGACTTGTCTTTCCACATTTTTGATACAAACGTAATGATTTTGGTTTATTTTGAAATGATATAAGGCATTCTTTGTGCGATTGAAGGGTTGTCGAAAATTACCAATACTGAAAATACACCTGTTGGTCCTATTTCGAGCCAAATGCACAAATAGCGTCTTACCATTTCAGCAATGATTTTGGTCGTTTTGTGTGATTGAGGGGTTTTCTAAAATTACCGATGCTCAAATTATATCTCTTGGTCCTAATTTGATCCTAATGCCCAAATGGTTTCTTACCATTTAATTTTCTTTGTTATTAACCAGGTTCATTACTTTTCTACCTTAATAAATACATGAAATTTTATTTATAGGATTTATGTAGCCATGATAGGTTATGATATTATTGTAATGGGATTAATAGATATTGTCAAAATCAAAACGCAAAAAGCAAGTATATATTCTTGCCGAAAAGTGGAAAATAAGATAAAGTAAATTTTCTTAGATGACTCTACGTGGAAAAATCTTTTCAGTTGTAATCATGAGTCTTAAAAATATTAGTATTTTGACCAATTAATTGTCTGATTTTAAAGCATTCAGTAATAATGCTGATTACACTATTACTTGTCTTTCCACATTTTTGAGACAAAAGTAATGATTTTGGTTTATTTTGAAATGATATAAGGCATTCTTTGTGCGATTGAAGGGTTGTCGAAAAATTACCAATACTGAAAATACACCTGTTGGTCCTATTTCGAGCCAAATGCACAAATAGCGTCTTACCATTTCAGCAATGATTTTGGTCGTTTTGTGTGATTGAGGGGTTTTCTAAAATTACCGATGCTCAAATTATATCTCTTGGTCCTAATTTGATCCTAATGCCCAAATGGTTTCTTACCATTTAATTTTCTTTGTTATTAACCAGGTTCATTACTTTTCTACCTTAATAAATACATGAAATTTTATTTATAGGATTTATGTAGCCATGATAGGTTATTGATATTATTGTAATGGGATTAATAGATATTGTCAAAATCAAAACGCAAAAAGCATGTATATATTCTTGCCGAAAAGTGGAAAATAAGATAAAGTAAATTTTCTTAGATGACTCTACGTGGAAAAATCTTTTCAGTTGTAATCATGAGTCTTAAAAATATTAGTATTTTGACCAATCAATCTGTCTGATTTTAAAGCATTTGTAATAATGCTGATTACACTATGACTTGTCTTTCCACATTTTTGAGACAAAAGTAATGATTTTGGTTTATTTTGAAATGATATAAGGCATTCTTTGTGCGATTGAAGGGTTGTCGAAAATTACCAATACTGAAAATACACCTGTTGGTCCTAGTTCGTGCCAAATGCACAAATAGCGTCTTACCATTTCAGCAATGATTTTGGTCGTTCTGTGTGATTGAGGGGTTTTCTAAAATTACCGATGCTCAAATTATATCTCTTGGTCCTAATTTTATCCTAATGCACAAATGGTTTCTTACCATTTAATTTTCTTTGTTATTAACCAGGTTTATTACGTTTCTACCTTAATAAATACATGAAATTTTATTTATAGGATTTATGTAGCCATGATAGGTTATGATTATTATTGTAATGGGATTAATAGATATTGTCAAAATCAAGACGCAAAAAGCAAGTATATATTCTTGCCGAAAAGTGGAAAATAAGATAAAGTAAATTTTCTTAGATGACTCTACGTGGAAAAATCTTTTCAGTTGTAATCATGAGTCTTAAAAATATTAGTATTTTGACCAATCAATCTGTCTGATTTTAAAGCATTTTGTAATAATGCTGATTACACTATGACTTGTCTTTCCACATTTTTGAGACAAAAGTAATTATTTTGGTTTATTTTGAAATGATATAAGGCATTATTTGTGCGATTGAAGGGTTGTCGAAAATTACCAATACTGAAAATACACCTGTTGGTCCTATTTCGAGCCAAATGCACAAATAGCGTCTTACCATTTCAGCAATGATTTTGGTCGTTTTGTGTGATTGAGGGGTTTTCTAAAATTACCGATGCTCAAATTATATCTCTTGGTCCTAATTTGATTCTAATGCACAAATGGTTTCTTACCATTTAATTTTCTTTGTTATTAACCAGGTTTATTACGTTTCTACCTTAATAAATACATGAAATTTTATTTATAGGATTTATGTAGCCATGATAGGTTATGAATATTATTGTAATGGGATTAATAGATATTGTCAAAATCAAAACGCAAAAAGCAAGTATATATTCTTGCCGAAAAGTGGAAAATAAGATAAAGTAAATTTTCTTAGATGACAGTACGTGGAAAAATCTTTTCAGTTGTAATCATGAGTCTTAATAATATTAGTATTTTGACCAATCAATCTGTCTGATTTTAAAGCATTTTGTAATAATGCTGATTACACTATCACTTGTCTTTCCACATTTTTGAGACAAACGTAATGATTTTGGTTTATTTTGAAATGATATAAGGCATTCTTTGTGCGATTGAAGGGTTGTCGAAAATTACCAATACTGAAAATACACCTGTTGGTCCTAGTTCGTGCCAAATGCACAAATAGCGTCTTACCATTTCAGCAATGATTTTGGTCGTTCTGTGTGATTGAGGGGTTTTCTAAAATTACCGATGCTCAAATTATATCTCTTGGTCCTAATTTGATCCTAATGCACAAATGGTTTCTTACCATTTAATTTTCTTTTTTATTAACCAGGTTTATTACGTTTCTACCTTAATAAATACATGAAATTTTATTTATAGGATTTATGTAGCCATGATAGGTTATGAATATTATTGTAATGGGATTAATAGATATTGTCAAAATCAAAACGCAAAAAGCAAGTATATATTCTTGCCGAAAAGTGGAACATAAGATAAAGTAAATTTTCTTAGATGACTCTACGTGGAAAAATCTTTTCAGTTGTAATCACTGAGTCTTAAAAATATTAGTATTTTGACCAATCAATCTGTCTGATTTTAAAGCATTTTGTAATAATGCTGATTACACTATGACTTGTCTTTCCACATTTTTGAGACAAAAGTAATGATTTTGGTTTATTTTGAAATGATATAAGGCATTCTTTGTGCGATTGAAGGGTTGTCGAAAATTACCAATACTGAAAATACACCTGTTGGTCCTATTTCGAGCCAAATGCACAAATAGCGTCTTACCATTTCAGCAATGATTTTGGTCGTTTTGTGTGATTGACGGGTTTTCTAAAATTACCGATGCTCAAATTATATCTCTTGGTCCTAATTTGATCCTAATGCACAAATGGTTTCTTACCATTTAATTTTCTTTGTTATTAACCAGGTTTATTACGTTTCTACCTTAATAAATACATGAAATTTTATTTATAGGATTTATGTAGCCATGATAGGTTATTGATATTATTGTAATGGGATTAATAGATATTGTCAAAATCAAAACGCAAAAAGCAAGTATATATTCTTGCCGAAAAGTGGAAAATAAGATAAAGTAAATTTTCTTAGATGACTCTACGTGGAAAAATCTTTTCAGTTGTAATCATGAGTCTTAAAAATATTAGTATTTTGACCAATTAATTTGTCTGATTTTAAAGCATTCAGTAATAATGCTGATTACACTATTACTTGTCTTTCCACATTTTTGAGACAAAAGTAATGATTTTGGTTTATTTTGAAATGATATAAGGCATTCTTTGTGCGATTGAAGGGTTGTCGAAAATTACCAATACTGAAAATACACCTGTTGGTCCTATTTCGAGCCAAATGCACAAATAGCGTCTTACCATTTCAGCAATGATTTTGGTCGTTTTGTGTGATTGAGGGGTTTTCTAAAATTACCGATGCTCAAATTATATCTCTTGGTCCTAATTTGATCCTAATGCACAAATGGTTTCTTACCATTTAATTTTCTTTGTTATTAACCAGGTTTATTACGTTTCTACCTTAATAAATACATGAAATTTTATTTATAGGATTTATGTAGCCATGATAGGTTATGAATATTATTGTAATGGGATTAATAGATATTGTCAAAATCAAAACGCAAAAAGCAAGTATATATTCTTGCCGAAAAGTGGAAAATAAGATAAAGTAAATTTTCTTAGATGACTCTACGTGGAAAAATCTTTTCAGTTGTAATCATGAGTCTTAAAAATATTAGTATTTTGACCAATCAATCTGTCTGATTTTAAAGCATTTTGTAATAATGCTGATTACACTATGACTTGTCTTTCCACATTTTTGAGACAAAAGTAATGATTTTGGTTTATTTTGAAATGATATAAGGCATTCTTTGTGCGATTGAAGGGTTGTCGAAAATTACCAATACTGAAAATACACCTGTTGGTCCTAGTTCGATGCCAAATGCACAAATAGCGTCTTACCATTTCAGCAATGATTTTGGTCGTTCTGTGTGATTGAGGGGTTTTCTAAAATTACCGATGCTCAAATTATATCTCTTGGTCCTAATTTGATCCTAATGCACAAATGGTTTCTTACCATTTAATTTTCTTTGTTATTAACCAGGTTCATTACGTTTCTACCTTAATAAATACATGAAATTTTATTTATAGGATTTATGTAGCCATGATAGGTTATGAATATTATTGTAATGGGATTAATAGATATTGTCAAAATCAAAACGCAAAAAGCAAGTATATATTCTTGCCGAAAAGTGGAAAATAAGATAAAGTAAATTTTCTTAGATGACTCTACGTGGAAAAATCTTTTCAGTTGTAATCATGAGTCTTAAAAATATTAGTATTTTGACCAATTAATTGTCTGATTTTAAAGCATTCAGTAATAATGCTGATTACACTATTACTTGTCTTTCCACATTTTTGAGACAAAAGTAATGATTTTGGTTTATTTTGAAATGATATAAGGCATTCTTTGTGCGATTGAAGGGTTGTCGAAAATTACCAATACTGAAAATACACCTGTTGGTCCTATTTCGAGCCAAATGCACAAATAGCGTCTTACCATTTCAGCAATGATTTTGGTCGTTTTGTGTGATTGAGGGGTTTTCTAAAATTACCGATGCTCAAATTATATCTCTTGGTCCTAATTTGATCCTAATGCACAAATGGTTTCTTACCATTTAATTTTCTTTGTTATTAACCAGGTTCATTACTTTTCTACCTTAATAAATACATGAAATTTTATTTATAGGATTTATGTAGCCATGATAGGTTATGAATATTATTGTAATGGGATTAATAGATATTGTCAAAATCAAAACGCAAAAAGCAAGTATATATTCTTGCCGAAAAGTGGAAAATAAGATAAAGTAAATTTTCTTAGATGACTCTACGTGGAAAAATCTTTTCAGTTGTAATCATGAGTCTTAAAAATATTAGTATTTTGACCAATCAATCTGTCTGATTTTAAAGCATTTAGTAATAATGCTGATTACACTATCACTTGTCTTTCCACATTTTTGAGACAAACGTAATGATTTTGGTTTATTTTGAAATGATATAAGGCATTCTTTGTGCGATTGAAGGGTTGTCGAAAATTACCAATACTGAAAATACACCTGTTGGTCCTATTTCGAGCCAAATGCACAAATAGCGTCTTACCATTTCAGCAATGATTTTGGTCGTTTGTGTGATTGAGGGGTTTTCTAAAATTACCGATGCTCAAATTATATCTCTTGGTCCTAATTTGATCCTAATGCACAAATGGTTTCTTACCATTTAATTTTCTTTGTTATTAACCAGGTTTATTACGTTTCTACCTTAATAAATACATGAAATTTTATTTATAGGATTTATGTAGCCATGATAGGTTATGAATATTATTGTAATGGGATTAATAGATATTGTCAAAATCAAAACGCAAAAAGCAAGTATATATTCTTGCCGAAAAGTGGAAAATAAGATAAAGTAAATTTTCTTAGATGACTCTACGTGGAAAAATCTTTTCAGTTGTAATCATGAGTCTTAAAAATATTAGTATTTTGACCAATCAATCTGTCTGATTTTAAAGCATTTTGTAATAATGCTGATTACACTATGACTTGTCTTTCCACATTTTTGAGACAAAAGTAATGATTTTGGTTTATTTTGAAATGATATAAGGCATTCTTTGTGCGATTGAAGGGTTGTCGAAAATTACCAATACTGAAAATACACCTGTTGGTCCTATTTCGAGCCAAATGCACAAATAGCGTCTTACCATTTCAGCAATGATTTTGGTCGTTTTGTGTGATTGAGGGGTTTTCTAAAATTACCGATGCTCAAATTATATCTCTTGGTCCTAATTTGATCCTAATGCACAAATGGTTTCTTACCATTTAATTTTCTTTGTTATTAACCAGGTTTATTACGTTTCTACCTTAATAAATACATGAAATTTTATTTATAGGATTTATGTAGCCATGATAGGTTATGAATATTATTGTAATGGGATTAATAGATATTGTCAAAATCAAAACGCAAAAAGCAAGTATATATTCTTGCCGAAAAGTGGAAAATAAGATAAAGTAAATTTTCTTAGATGACTCTACGTGGAAAAATCTTTTCAGTTGTAATCATGAGTCTTAAAATATTAGTATTTTGACCAATCAATCTGTCTGATTTTAAAGCATTTAGTAATAATGCTGATTACACTATCACTTGTCTTTCCACATTTTTGAGACAAAAGTAATGATTTTGGTTTATTTTGAAATGATATAAGGCATTCTTTGTGCGATTGAAGGGTTGTCGAAAATTACCAATACTGAAAATACACCTGTTGGTCCTATTTCGATGCCAAATGCACAAATAGCGTCTTACCATTTCAGCAATGATTTTGGTCGTTCTGTGTGATTGAGGGGTTTTCTAAAATTACCGATGCTCAAATTATATCTCTTGGTCCTAATTTGATCCTAATGCACAAATGGTTTCTTACCATTTAATTTTCTTTGTTATTAACCAGGTTTATTACTGTTTCTACCTTAATAAATACATGAAATTTTATTTATAGGATTTATGTAGCCATGATAGGTTATGAATATTATTGTAATGGGATTAATAGATATTGTCAAAATCAAAACGCAAAAAGCAAGTATATATTCTTGCCGAAAAGTGGAAAATAAGATAAAGTAAATATTCTTAGATGACTCTACGTGGAAAAATCTTTTCAGTTGTAATCATTGAGTCTTAAAAATATTAGTATTTTGACCAATCAATCTGTCTGATTTTAAAGCATTTTGTAATAATGCTGATTACACTATGACTTGTCTTTCCACATTTTTGAGACAAAAGTAATGATTTTGGTTTATTTTGAAATGATATAAGGCATTCTTTGTGCGATTGAAGGGTTGTCGAAAATTACCAATACTGAAAATACACCTGTTGGTCCTATTTCGAGCCAAATGCACAAATAGCGTCTTACCATTTCAGCAATGATTTTGGTCGTTTTGTGTGATTGAGGGGTTTTCTAAAATTACCGATGCTCAAATTATATCTCTTGGTCCTAATTTGATCCTAATGCACAAATGGTTTCTTACCATTTAATTTTCTTTGTTATTAACCAGGTTTATTACGTTTCTACCTTAATAAATACATGAAATTTTATTTATAGGATTTATGTAGCCATGATAGGTTATGAATATTATTGTAATGGGATTAATAGATATTGTCAAAATCAAAACGCAAAAAGCAAGTATATATTCTTGCCGAAAAGTGGAAAATAAGATAAAGTAAATTTTCTTAGATGACTCTACGTGGAAAAATCTTTTCAGTTGTAATCATGAGTCTTAAAAATATTAGTATTTTGACCAATCAATCTGTCTGATTTTAAAGCATTTGTAATAATGCTGATTACACTATGACTTGTCTTTCCACATTTTTGAGACAAAAGTAATGATTTTGGTTTATTTTGAAATGATATAAGGCATTCTTTGTGCGATTGAAGGGTTGTCGAAAATTACCAATACTGAAAATACACCTGTTGGTCCTATTTCGAGCCAAATGCACAAATAGCGTCTTACCATTTCAGCAATGATTTTGGTCGTTTTGTGTGATTGAGGGGTTTTCTAAAATTACCGATGCTCAAATTAATATCTCTTGGTCCTAATTTGATCCTAATGCACAAATGGTTTCTTACCATTTAATTTTCTTTGTTATTAACCAGGTTTATTACGTTTCTACCTTAATAAATACATGAAATTTTATTTATAGGATTTATGTAGCCATGATAGGTTATGAATATTATTGTAATGGGATTAATAGATATTGTCAAAATCAAAACGCAAAAAGCAAGTATATATTCTTGCCGAAAAGTGGAAAATAAGATAAAGTAAATTTTCTTAGATGACTCTACGTGGAAAAATCTTTTCAGTTGTAATCATGAGTCTTAAAATATTAGTATTTTGACCAATCAATCTGTCTGATTTTAAAGCATTTTGTAATAATGCTGATTACACTATCACTTGTCTTTCCACATTTTTGAGACAAAAGTAATGATTTTGGTTTATTTTGAAATGATATAAGGCATTCTTTGTGCGATTGAAGGGTTGTCGAAAATTACCAATACTGAAAATACACCTGTTGGTCCTATTTCGAGCCAAATGCACAAATAGTGTCTTACCATTTCAGCAATGATTTTGGTCGTTCTGTGTGATTGAGGGGTTTTCTAAAATTACCGATGCTCAAATTATATCTCTTGGTCCTATTTTGATCCTAATACACAAATGGTTTCTTACCATTTAATTTTCTTTGTTATTAACCAGGTTCATTACGTTTCTACCTTAATAAATACATGAAATTTTATTTATAGGATTTATGTAGCCATGATAAGTTATTAATATTATTGTAATGGGATTAATAGATATTGTCAAAATCAAAACGCAAAAAGCAAGTATATATTCTTGCCGAAAAGTGGAAAATAAGATAAAGTAAATTTTCTTAGATGACTCTACGTGGAAAAATCTTTTCAGTTGTAATCATGAGTCTTAAAAATATTAGTATTTTGACCAATCAATCTGTCTGATTTTAAAGCATTTTGTAATAATGGTGATTACACTATGACTTGTCTTTCCACATTTTTGAGACAAAAGTAATGATTTTGGTTTATTTTGAAATGATATAAGGCATTCTTTGTGCGATTGAAGGGTTGTCGAAAATTACCAATACTGAAAATACACCTGTTGGTCCTATTTCGAGCCAAATGCACAAATAGCGTCTTACCATTTCAGCAATGATTTTGGTCGTTTTGTGTGATTGAGGGGTTTTCTAAAATTACCGATGCTCAAATTATATCTCTTGGTCCTAATTTGATTCTAATGCACAAATGGTTTCTTACCATTTAATTTTCTTTGTTATTAACCAGGTTTATTACGTTTCTACCTTAATAAATACATGAAATTTTATTTATAGGATTTATGTAGCCATGATAGGTTATGATATTATTGTAATGGGATTAATAGATATTGTCAAAATCAAAACGCAAAAAGCAATGTATATATTCTTGCCGAAAAGTGGAAAATAAGATAAAGTAAATATTCTTAGATGACTCTACGTGGAAAAATCTTTTCAGTTGTAATCATGAGTCTTAAAAATATTAGTATTTTGACCAATCAATCTGTCTGATTTTAAAGCATTCAGTAATAATGCTGATTACACTATCACTTGTCTTTCCACATTTTTGAGACAAAAGTAATGATTTTGGTTTATTTTGAAATGATATAAGGCATTCTTTGTGCGATTGAAGGGTTGTCGAAAATTACCAATACTGAAAATACACCTGTTGGTCCTATTTCGAGCCAAATGCACAAATAGCGTCTTACCATTTCGGCAATGATTTTGGTCGTTCTGTGTGATTGAGGGCTTTTCTAAAATTACCGATGCTCAAATTATATCTCTTGGTCCTATTTGATCCTAATGCACAAATGGTTTCTTACCATTTAATTTTCTTTGTTATTAACCAGGTTTATTACTTTTCTACCTTAATAAATACATGAAATTTTATTTATAGGATTTATGTAGCCATGATAGGTTATGAATATTATTGTAATGGGATTAATAGATATTGTCAAAATCAAAACGCAAAAAGCATGTATATATTCTTGCCGAAAAGTGGAAAATAAGATAAAGTAAATATTCTTAGATGACTCTACGTGGAAAAATCTTTTCAGTTGTAATCATGAGTCTTAAAAATATTAGTATTTTGACCAATCAATCTGTCTGATTTTAAAGCATTCAGTAATAATGCTGATTACACTATTACTTGTCTTTCCACATTTTTGAGACAAAAGTAATGATTTTGGTTTATTTTGAAATGATATAAGGCATTCTTTGTGCGATTGAAGGGTTGTCGAAAATTACCAATACTGAAAATACACCTGTTGGTCCTATTTCGAGCCAAATGCACAAATAGCGTCTTACCATTTCAGCAATGATTTTGGTCGTTTTGTGTGATTGAGGGGTTTTCTAAAATTACCGATGCTCAAATTATATCTCTTGGTCCTAATTTGATCCTAATGCACAAATGGTTTCTTACCATTTAATTTTCTTTGTTATTAACCAGGTTTATTACGTTTCTACCTTAATAAATACATGAAATTTTATTTATAGGATTTATGTAGCCATGATAGGTTCTGAATATTATTGTAATGGGATTAATAGATATTGTCAAAATCAAAACGCAAAAAGCAAGTATATATTCTTGCCGAAAAGTGGAAAATAAGATAAAGTAAATTTCTTAGATGACATCTACGTGGAAAAATCTTTTCAGTTGTAATCATGAGTCTTAAAATATTAGTATTTTGACCAATCAATCTGTCTGATTTTAAAGCATTTCAGTAATAATGCTGATTACACTATCACTTGTCTTTCCACATTTTGAGACAAAAGTAATGATTTTGGTTTATTTTGAAATGATATAAGGCATTCTTTGTGCGATTGAAGGGTTGTCGAAAATTACCAATACTGAAAATACACCTGTTGGTCCTATTTCGAGCCAAATGCACAAATAGCGTCTTACCATTTCAGCAATGATTTTGGTCGTTCTGTGTGATTGAGGGGTTTTCTAAAATTACCGATGCTCAAATTATATCTCTTGGTCCTAATTTGATCCTAATGCACAAATGGTTTCTTACCATTTAATTTTCTTTGTTATTAACCAGGTTTATTACTGTTTCTACCTTAATAAATACATGAAATTTTATTTATAGGATTTATGTAGCCATGATAGGTTATGAATATTATTGTAATGGGATTAATAGATATTGTCAAAATCAAAACGCAAAAAGCAAGTATATATTCTTGCCGAAAAGTGGAAAATAAGATAAAGTAAATATTCTTAGATGACTCTACGTGGAAAAATCTTTTCAGTTGTAATCATGAGTCTTAAAAATATTAGTATTTTGACCAATCAATCTGTCTGATTTTAAAGCATTCAGTAATAATGCTGATTACACTATGACTTGTCTTTCCACATTTTGAGACAAAAGTAATGATTTTGGTTTATTTTGAAATGATATAAGGCATTCTTTGTGCGATTGAAGGGTTGTCGAAAATTACCAATACTGAAAATACACCTGTTGGTCCTATTTCGAGCCAAATGCACAAATAGCGTCTTACCATTTCGGCAATGATTTTGGTCGTTCTGTGTGATTGAGGGGTTTCTAAAATTACCGATGCTCAAATTATATCTCTTGGTCCTATTTTGATCCTAATGCACAAATGGTTTCTTACCATTTAATTTTCTTTGTTATTAACCAGGTTTATTACGTTTCTACCTTAATAAATACATGAAATTTTATTTATAGGATTTATGTAGCCATGATAGGTTCTGAATATTATTGTAATGGGATTAATAGATATTGTCAAAATCAAAACGCAAAAAGCAAGTATATATTCTTGCCGAAAAGTGGAAAATAAGATAAAGTAAATTTTCTTAGATGACTCTACGTGGAAAAATCTTTTCAGTTGTAATCATGAGTCTTAAAAATATTAGTATTTTGACCAATCAATCTGTCTGATTTTAAAGCATTCAGTAATAATGCTGATTACACTATTACTTGTCTTTCCACATTTTTGAGACAAAAGTAATGATTTTGGTTTATTTTGAAATGATATAAGGCATTCTTTGTGCGATTGAAGGGTTGTCGAAAATTACCAATACTGAAAATACACCTGTTGGTCCTATTTCGAGCCAAATGCACAAATAGCGTCTTACCATTTCGGCAATGATTTTGGTCGTTCTGTGTGATTGAGGGCTTTCTAAAATTACCGATGCTCAAATTATATCTCTTGGTCATATTTTGATCCTAATGCACAAATGGTTTCTTACCATTTAATTTTCTTTGTTATTAACCAGGTTTATTACGTTTCTACCTTAATAAATACATGAAATTTTATTTATAGGATTTATGTAGCCATGATAGGTTCTGAATATTATTGTAATGGGATTAATAGATATTGTCAAAATCAAAACGCAAAAAGCAATGTATATATTCTTGCCGAAAAGTGGAAAATAAGATAAAGTAAATATTCTTAGATGACTCTACGTGGAAAAATCTTTTCATTTGTAAATCATGAGTCTTAAAAATATTAGTATTTTGACCAATCAATCTGTCTGATTTTAAAGCATTCAGTAATAATGCTGATTACACTATCACTTGTCTTTCCACATTTTTGAGACAAAAGTAATGATTTTGGTTTATTTTGAAATGATATAAGGCATTCTTTGTGCGATTGAAAGGTTGTCGAAAATTACCAATACTGAAAATAGACATGTTGGTCCTATTTCGAGCCAAATGCACAAATAGTGACTTACTATTTCGGCAATGATTTTGGTCGTTCTGTGTGATTGAGGGGTTTTCTAAAATTACCGATGCTCAAATTATATCTCTTGGTCCTATTTTGATCCTAATGCACAAATGGTTTCTTACCATTTAATTTTCTTTGTTATTAACCAGGTTTATTACGTTTCTACCTTAATAAATACATGAAATTTTATTTATAGGATTTATGTAGCCATGATAGGTTATGAATATTATTGTAATGGGATTAATAGATATTGTCAAAATCAAAACGCAAAAAGCAAGTATATATTCTTGCCGAAAAGTGGAAAATAAGATAAAGTAAATTTTCTTAGATGACTCTACGTGGAAAAATCTTTTCAGTTGTAATCATGAGTCTTAAAAATATTAGTATTTTGACCAATTCAATCTGTCTGATTTTAAAGCATTCAGTAATAATGCTGATTACACTATGACTTGTCTTTCCACATTTTTGAGACAAAAGTAATGATTTTGGTTTATTTTGAAATGATATAAGGCATTCTTTGTGCGATTGAAGGGTTGTCGAAAATTACCAATACTGAAAATACACCTGTTGGTCCTATTTCGAGCCAAATGCACAAATAGCGTCTTACCATTTCAGCAATGATTTTGGTCGTTTTGTGTGATTGAGGGGTTTTCTAAAATTACCGATGCTCAAATTATATCTCTTGGTCCTAATTTGATCCTAATGCACAAATGGTTTCTTACCATTTAATTTTCTTTGTTATTAACCAGGTTTATTACGTTTCTACCTTAATAAATACATGAAATTTTATTTATAGGATTTATGTAGCCATGATAGGTTATGAATATTATTGTAATGGGATTAATAGATATTGTCAAAATCAAAACGCAAAAAGCAAGTATATATTCTTGCCGAAAAGTGGAAAATAAGATAAAGTAAATTTCTTAGATGACTCTACGTGGAAAAATCTTTTCAGTTGTAATCATGAGTCTTAAAAATATTAGTATTTTGACCAATCAATCTGTCTGATTTTAAAGCATTCAGTAATAATGCTGATTACACTATGACTTGTCTTTCCACATTTTTGAGACAAAAGTAATGATTTTGGTTTATTTTGAAATGATATAAGGCATTCTTTGTGCGATTGAAGGGTTGTCGAAAATTACCAATACTGAAAATACACCTGTTGGTCCTATTTCGAGCCAAATGCACAAATAGCGTCTTACCATTTCAGCAATGATTTTGGTCGTTTGTGTGATTGAGGGGTTTTCTAAAATTACCGATGCTCAAATTATATCTCTTGGTCCTAATTTGATCCTAATGCACAAATGGTTTCTTACCATTTAATTTTCTTTGTTATTAACCAGGTTTATTACTTTTCTACCTTAATAAATACATGAAATTTTATTTATAGGATTTATGTAGCCATGATAGGTTATGAATATTATTGTAATGGGATTAATAGATATTGTCAAAATCAAAACGCAAAAAGCAATGTATATATTCTTGCCGAAAAGTGGAAAATAAGATAAAGTAAATATTCTTAGATGACTCTACGTGGAAAAATCTTTTCATTTGTAATCATGAGTCTTAAAAATATTAGTATTTTGACCAATCAATCTGTCTGATTTTAAAGCATTCAGTAATAATGCTGATTACACTATCACTTGTCTTTCCACATTTTTGAGACAAAAGTAATGATTTTGGTTTATTTTGAAATGATATAAGGCATTCTTTGTGCGATTGAAGGGTTGTCGAAAATTACCAATACTGAAAATACACCTGTTGGTCCTATTTCGAGCCAAATGCACAAATAGCTGTACTTACTATTTCAGCAATGATTTTGGTCGTTTTGTGTGATTGAGGGGTTTTCTAAAATTACCGATGCTCAAATTATATCTCTTGGTCCTAATTTGATCCTAATGCACAAATGGTTTCTTACCATTTAATTTTCTTTGTTATTAACCAGGTTTATTACTTTTCTACCTTAATAAATACATGAAATTTTATTTATAGGATTTATGTAGCCATGATAGGTTCTGAATATTATTGTAATGGGATTAATAGATATTGTCAAAATCAAAACGCAAAAAGCATGTATATATATTCTTGCCGAAAAGTGGAAAATAAGATAAAGTAAATATTCTTAGATGACTCTACGTGGAAAAATCTTTTCATTTTGAATCATGAGTCTTAAAAATATTAGTATTTTGACCAATCAATCTGTCTGATTTTAAAGCATTCAGTAATAATGCTGATTACACTATCACTTGTCTTTCCACATTTTTGAGACAAAAGTAATGATTTTGGTTTATTTTGAAATGATATAAGGCATTCTTTGTGCGATTGAAGGGTTGTCGAAAATTACCAATACTGAAAATACACCTGTTGGTCCTATTTCGAGCCAAATGCACAAATAGTGTCTTACCATTTCAGCAATGATTTTGGTCGTTTTGTGTGATTGAGGGATTTTCTAAAATTACCGATGCTCAAATTATATCTCTTGGTCCTATTTTGATCCTAATGCACAAATGGTTTCTTACCATTTAATTTTCTTTGTTATTAACCAGGTTTATTACGTTTCTACCTTAATAAATACATGAAATTGTATTTATAGGATTTATGTAGCCATGATAGGTTCTGAATATTATTGTAATGGGATTAATAGATATTGTCAAAATCAAAACGCAAAAAGCATGTATATATATTCTTGCCGAAAAGTGGAAAATAAGATAAAGTAAATATTCTTAGATGACTCTACGTGGAAAAATCTTTTCATTTTGTAATCATGAGTCTTAAAAATATTAGTATTTTGACCAATCAATCTGTCTGATTTTAAAGCATTCAGTAATAATGCTGATTACACTATTACTTGTCTTTCCACATTTTGAGACAAAAGTAATGATTTTCGTTTATTTTGAAATCATATAAGGCATTATTTGTGCGATTGAAGGGTTGTCGAAAATTACCAATACTGAAAATACACCTGTTGGTCCTATTTCGAGCCAAATGCACAAATAGCGTCTTACCATTTCAGCAATGATTTTGGTCGTTTTGTGTGATTGAGGGGTTTTCTAAAATTACCGATGCTCAAATTATATCTCTTGGTCCTAATTTGATCCTAATGCACAAATGGTTTCTTACCATTTAATTTTCTTTGTTATTAACCAGGTTCATTACTTTTCTACCTTAATAAATACATGAAATTTTATTTATAGGATTTATGTAGCCATGATAGGTTATTAATATTATTGTAATGGGATTAATAGATATTGTCAAAATCAAAACGCAAAAAGCATGTATATATATTCTTGCCGAAAAGTGGAAAATAAGATAAAGTAAATTTTCTTAGATGACTCTACGTGGAAAAATCTTTTCAGTTGTAATCATGAGTCTTAAAAATATTAGTATTTTGACCAATCAATCTGTCTGATTTTAAAGCATTCAGTAATAATGCTGATTACACTATACTTGTCTTTCCACATTTTTGAGACAAAAGTAATGATTTTGGTTTATTTTGAAATGATATAAGGCATTCTTTGTGCGATTGAAGGGTTGTCGAAAATTACCAATACTGAAAATACACCTGTTGGTCCTATTTCGAGCCAAATGCACAAATAGCGTCTTACCATTTCAGCAATGATTTTGGTCAGTTCTGTGTGATTGACGGGTTTTCTAAAATTACCGATGCTCAAATTATATCTCTTGGTCCTAATTTGATCCTAATGCACAAATGGTTTCTTACCATTTAATTTTCTTT
This sequence comes from Apocynum venetum, assembly GCA_019593545.1. Lineage (NCBI taxonomy): Eukaryota > Viridiplantae > Streptophyta > Magnoliopsida > Gentianales > Apocynaceae > Apocynum > Apocynum venetum. The sequence goes on along the minus strand of SRSM01000044.1, from coordinate 147,250 downwards.
GTTATTAACCAGGTTTATTACGTTTCTACCTTAATAAATACATGAAATTTTATTTATAGGATTTATGTAGCCATGATAGGTTATGAATATTATTGTAATGGGATTAATAGATATTGTCAAAATCAAAACGCAAAAAGCAAGTATATATTCTTGCCGAAAAGTGGAAAATAAGATAAAGTAAATTTCTTAGATGACTCTACGTGGAAAAATCTTTTCAGTTGTAATCATGAGTCTTAAAAATATTAGTATTTTGACCAATTAATCTGTCTGATTTTAAAGCATTCAGTAATAATGCTGATTACACTATTACTTGTCTTTCCACATTTTTGAGACAAAAGTAATGATTTTGGTTTATTTTGAAATGATATAAGGCATTCTTTGTGCGATTGAAGGGTTGTCGAAAATTACCAATACTGAAAATACACCTGTTGGTCCTATTTCGAGCCAAATGCACAAATAGCGTCTTACCATTTCAGCAATGATTTTGGTCGTTTTGTGTGATTGAGGGGTTTTCTAAAATTACCGATGCTCAAATTATATCTCTTGGTCCTAATTTGATCCTAATGCACAAATGGTTTCTTACCATTTAATTTTCTTTGTTATTAACCAGGTTTATTACGTTTCTACCTTAATAAATACATGAAATTTTATTTATAGGATTTATGTAGCCATGATAGGTTATGATATTATTGTAATGGGATTAATAGATATTGTCAAAATCAAAACGCAAAAAGCAATGTATATATTCTTGCCGAAAAGTGGAAAATAAGATAAAGTAAATTTTCTTAGATGACTCTACGTGGAAAAATCTTTTCAGTTGTAATCATGAGTCTTAAAAATATTAGTATTTTGACCAATCAATCTGTCTGATTTTAAAGCATTTCAGTAATAATGCTGATTACACTATGACTTGTCTTTCCACATTTTTGAGACAAAAGTAATGATTTTGGTTTATTTTGAAATGATATAAGGCATTCTTTGTGCGATTGAAGGGTTGTCGAAAATTACCAATACTGAAAATACACCTGTTGGTCCTATTTCGAGCCAAATGCACAAATAGCGTCTTACCATTTCAGCAATGATTTTGGTCGTTCTGTGTGATTGAGGGGTTTTCTAAAATTACCGATGCTCAAATTATATCTCTTGGTCCTAATTTGATCCTAATGCACAAATGGTTTCTTACCATTTAATTTTCTTTGTTATTAACCAGGTTTATTACGTTTCTACCTTAATAAATACATGAAATTTTATTTATAGGATTTATGTAGCCATGATAGGTTATGATATTATTGTAATGGGATTAATAGATATTGTCAAAATCAAAACGCAAAAAGCATGTATATATTCTTGCCGAAAAGTGGAAAATAAGATAAAGTAAATATTCTTAGATGACTCTACGTGGAAAAATCTTTTCATTTGTAATCATGAGTCTTAAAAATATTAGTATTTTGACCAATCAATCTGTCTGATTTTAAAGCATTCAGTAATAATGCTGATTACACTATCACTTGTCTTTCCACATTTTTGAGACAAAAGTAATGATTTTGGTTTATTTTGAAATGATATAAGGCATTCTTTGTGCGATTGAAGGGTTGTCGAAAATTACCAATACTGAAAATACACCTGTTGGTCCTATTTCGAGCCAAATGCACAAATAGCGTACTTACCATTTCAGCAATGATTTTGGTCGTTCTGTGTGATTGAGGGGTTTTCTAAAATTACCGATGCTCAAATTATATCTCTTGGTCCTATTTTGATCCTAATGCACAAATGGTTTCTTACCATTTAATTTTCTTTGTTATTAACCAGGTTTATTACTTTTCTACCTTAATAAATACATGAAATTTTATTTATAGGATTTATGTAGCCATGATAGGTTATGATATTATTGTAATGGGATTAATAGATATTGTCAAAATCAAAACGCAAAAAGCATGTATATATTCTTGCCGAAAAGTGGAAAATAAGATAAAGTAAATTTTCTTAGATGACTCTACGTGGAAAAATCTTTTCAGTTGTAATCATGAGTCTTAAAAATATTAGTATTTTGACCAATTAATCTGTCTGATTTTAAAGCATTCAGTAATAATGCTTATTACACTATGACTTGTCTTTCCACATTTTTGAGACAAAAGTAATGATTTTGGTTTATTTTGAAATGATATAAGGCATTCTTTGTGCGATTGAAGAGTTGTCGAAAATTACCAATACTGAAAATACACCTGTTGATCCTATTTCGAGCCAAATGCACAAATAGCGCCTTACCATTTCAGCAATGATTTTGGTCGTTTTGTGTGATTGAGGGGTTTTCTAAAATTACCGATGCTCAAATTATATCTCTTGGTCCTAATTTGATCCTAATGCACAAATGGTTTCTTACCATTTAATTTTCTTTGTTATTAACCAGGTTTATTACTTTTCTACCTTAATAAATACATGAAATTTTATTTATAGGATTTATGTAGCCATGATAGGTTATGATATTATTGTAATGGGATTAATAGATATTGTCAAAATCAAAACGCAAAAAGCATGTATATATATTCTTGCCGAAAAGTGGAAAATAAGATAAAGTAAATATTCTTAGATGACTCTACGTGGAAAAATATTTTCATTTTGAAACATGAGTTTTAAATATATTAGTATTTTGACCAATCAATCTGTCTGATTTTAAAGCATTCAGTAATAATGCTGATTACACTATTACTTGTCTTTCCACATTTTTGAGACAAAAGTAATGATTTTGGTTTATTTTGAAATGATATAAGGCATTCTTTGTGCGATTGAAAGGTTGTCGAAAATTACCAATACTGAAAATAGACATGTTGGTCCTATTTCGAGCCAAATGCACAAATAGTGACTTACTATTTCGGCAATGATTTTGGTCGTTCTGTGTGATTGAGGGGTTTTCTAAAATTACCGATGCTCAAATTATATCTCTTGGTCCTATTTTGATCCTAATGCACAAATGGTTTCTTACCATTTAATTTTCTTTGTTATTAACCAGGTTTATTACTTTTCTACCTTAATAAATACATGAAATTGTATTTGTAGGATTTATGTAGCCATGATAAGTTATTAATATTATTGTAATGGGATTAATAGATATTGTCAAAATCAAAACGCAAAAAGCATGTATATATTCTTGCCGAAAAGTGGAAAATAAGATAAAGTAAATATTCTTAGATGACTCTACGTGGAAAAATATTTTCATTTTGAAACATGAGTCTTAAAAATATTAGTATTTTGACCAATCAATCTGTCTGATTTTAAAGCATTCAGTAATAATGCTGATTACACTATCACTTGTCTTTCCACATTTTTGAGACAAAAGTAATGATTTTGGTTTATTTTGAAATGATATAAGGCATTCTTTGTGCGATTGAAAGGTTATCGAAAATTACCCATACTGAAAATAGACATGTTGGTCCTATTTGGAGCCAAATGCACAAATAGTGACTTACTATTTCGGCAATGATTTTGGTCGTTCTGTGTAATTGAGGGGTTTTCTAAAATTACCGATGCTCAAATTATATCTGTTGGTCCTATTTGATCCGAATGCACAAATGGTTTCTTACCATTTAATTTTCTTTGTTATTAACCAGGTTTATTACTTTTCTACCTTAATAAATACATGAAATTGTATTTGTAGGATTTATGTAGCCATGATAGGTTATTAATATTATTGTAATGGGATTAATAGATATTGTCAAAATCAAAACGCAAAAAGCATGTATATATTCTTGCCGAAAAGTGGAAAATAAGATAAAGTAAATATTCTTAGATGACTCTACGTGGAAAAATATTTTCATTTTGAAACATGAGTCTTAAAAATATTAGTATTTTGACCAATCAATCTGTCTGATTTTAAAGCATTCAGTAATAATGCTGATTACACTATCACTTGTCTTTCCACATTTTTGAGACAAAAGTAATGATTTTGGTTTATTTTGAAATGATATAAGGCATTCTTTGTGCGATTGAAAGGTTATCGAAAATTACCCAATACTGAAAATAGACATGTTGGTCCTATTTTGAGCCAAATGCACAAATAGTGACTTACCTATTTCAGCAATGATTTTGGTCGTTCTGTGTGATTGAGGGGTTTTCTAAAATTACCGATGCTCAAATTATATCTCTTGGTCCTATTTGATCCTAATGCACAAATGGTTTCTTACCATTTAATTTTCTTTGTTATTAACCAGGTTATTACGTTTCTACCTTAATAAATACATGAAATTTTATTTATAGGATTTATGTAGCCATGATAGGTTATGAATATTATTGTAATGGGATTAATAGATATTGTCAAAATCAAAACAGCAAAAAGCAAGTATATATTCTTGCCGAAAAGTGGAAAATAAGATAAAGTAAATTTTCTTAGATGACTCTACGTGGAAAAATCTTTTCAGTTGTAATCATGAGTCTTAAAAATATTAGTATTTTGACCAATTAATCTGTCTGATTTTAAAGCATTCAGTAATAATGCTTATTACACTATGACTTGTCTTTCCACATTTTTGAGACAAAAGTAATGATTTTGGTTTATTTTGAAATGATATAAGGCATTCTTTGTGCGATTGAAGGGTTGTCGAAAATTACCAATACTGAAAATACACCTGTTGGTCCTATTTCGAGCCAAATGCACAAATAGCGTCTTACCATTTCAGCAATGATTTTGGTCATTCTGTGTGATTGAGGGGTTTTCTAAAATTACCGATGCTCAAATTATATCTCTTGGTCCTAATTTGATCCTAATGCACAAATGGTTTCTTACCATTTAATTTTCTTTGTTATTAACCAGGTTTATTACGTTTCTACCTTAATAAATACATGAAATTTTATTTATAGGATTTATGTAGCCATGATAGGTTATGAATATTATTGTAATGGGATTAATAGATATTGTCAAAATCAAAACGCAAAAAGCAAGTATATATTCTTGCCGAAAAGTGGAAAATAAGATAAAGTAAATATTCTTAGATGACTCTACGTGGAAAAATATTTTCATTTTGAAACATGAGTCTTAAAAATATTAGTATTTTGACCAATCAATCTGTCTGATTTTAAAGCATTCAGTAATAATGCTGATTACACTATCACTTGTCTTTCCACATTTTTGAGACAAAAGTAATGATTATGGTTTATTTTGAAATGATATAAGGCATTCTTTGTGCGATTGAAGGGTTGTCGAAAATTACCAATACTGAAAATACACCTGTTGGTCCTATTTCGAGCCAAATGCACAAATAGCGTACTTACCTATTTCAGGCAATGATTTTGGTCGTTCTGTGTGAATTGAGGGGTTTTCTAAAATTACCGATGCTCAAATTATATCTCTTGGTCCTATTTGATCCTAATGGCACAAATGGTTTCTTACCATTTAATTTTCTTTGTTATTAACCAGGTTTATTACTTTTCTACCTTAATAAATACATGAAATTTTATTTATAGGATTTATGTAGCCATGATAGGTTCTGAATATTATTGTAATGGGATTAATAGATATTGTCAAAATCAAAACGCAAAAAGCATGTATATATATTCTTGCCGAAAAGTGGAAAATAAGATAAAGTAAATATTCTTAGATGACTCTACGTGGAAAAATATTTTCATTTTGAAACATGAGTTTTAAATATATTAGTATTTTGACCAATCAATCTGTCTGATTTTAAAGCATTCAGTAATAATGCTGATTACACTATTACTTGTCTTTCCACATTTTTGAGACAAAAGTAATGATTTTGGTTTATTTTGAAATGATATAAGGCATTCTTTGTGCGATTGAAGGGTTGTCGAAAATTACCAATACTGAAAATACACCTGTTGGTCCTATTTCGAGCCAAATGCACAAATAGCGTCTTACCATTTCAGCAATGATTTTGGTCGTTTTGTGTGATTGAGGGGTTTTCTAAAATTACCGATGCTCAAATTATATCTCTTGGTCCTATTTTGATCCTAATCCACAAATGGTTTCTTACCATTTAATTTTCTTTGTTATTAACCAGGTTCATTACGTTTCTACCTTAATAAATACATGAAATTTTATTTATAGGATTTATGTAGCCATGATAAGTTATTAATATTATTGTAATGGGATTAATAGATATTGTCAAAATCAAAACGCAAAAAGCATGTATATATTCTTGCCGAAAAGTGGAAAATAAGATAAAGTAAATATTCTTAGATGACTCTACGTGGAAAAATATTTTCATTTTGAAACATGAGTCTTAAAAATATTAGTATTTTGACCAATCAATCTGTCTGATTTTAAAGCATTCAGTAATAATGCTGATTACACTATTACTTGTCTTTCCACATTTTTGAGACAAAAGTAATGATTTTGGTTTATTTTGAAATGATATAAGGCATTCTTTGTGCGATTGAAAGGTTATCGAAAATTACCCATACTGAAAATAGACATGTTGGTCCTATTTGGAGCCAAATGCACAAATAGTGACTTACTATTTCGGCAATGATTTTGGTCGTTCTGTGTAATTGAGGGGTTTTCTAAAATTACCGATGCTCAAATTATATCTGTTGGTCCTATTTTGATCCGAATGCACAAATGGTTTCTTACCATTTAATTTTCTTTGTTATTAACCAGGTTTATTACTTTTCTACCTTAATAAATACATGAAATTGTATTTGTAGGATTTATGTAGCCATGATAGGTTATTAATATTATTGTAATGGGATTAATAGATATTGTCAAAATCAAAACGCAAAAAGCATGTATATATTCTTGCCGAAAAGTGGAAAATAAGATAAAGTAAATATTCTTAGATGACTCTACGTGGAAAAATATTTTCATTTTGAAACATGAGTCTTAAAAATATTAGTATTTTGACCAATCAATCTGTCTGATTTTAAAGCATTCAGTAATAATGCTGATTACACTATCACTTGTCTTTCCACATTTTGAGACAAAAGTAATGATTTTGGTTTATTTTGAAATGATATAAGGCATTCTTTGTGCGATTGAAAGGTTGTCGAAAATTACCAATACTGAAAATAGACCTGTTGGTCCTATTTGAGCCAAATGCACAAATAGTGACTTACTATTTCGGCAATGATTTTGGTCGTTCTGTGTAATTGAGGGGTTTTCTAAAATTACCGATGCTCAAATTATATCTGTTGGTCCTATTTTGATCCTAATGCACAAATGGTTTCTTACCATTTAATTTTCTTTGTTATTAACCAGGTTTATTACTTTTCTACCTTAATAAATACATGAAATTTTATTTATAGGATTTATGTAGCCATGATAGGTTATTGATATTATTGTAATGGGATTAATAGATATTGTCAAAATCAAAACGCAAAAAGCATGTATATATTCTTGCCGAAAAGTGGAAATAAGATAAAGTAAATTTTCTTAGATGACTCTACGTGGAAAAATCTTTTCAGTTGTAATCATGAGTCTTAAAAATATTAGTATTTTGACCAATTAATTTGTCTGATTTTAAAGCATTCAGTAATAATGCTGATTACACTATTACTTGTCTTTCCACATTTTTGAGACAAAAGTAATGATTTTGGTTTATTTTGAAATGATATAAGGCATTCTTTGTGCGATTGAAGGGTTGTCGAAAATTACCAATACTGAAAATACACCTGTTGGTCCTATTTCGAGCCAAATGCACAAATAGCGTCTTACCATTTCAGCAATGATTTTGGTCATTCTGTGTGATTGACGGGTTTTCTAAAATTACCGATGCTCAAATTATATCTCTTGGTCCTAATTTGATCCTAATGCACAAATGGTTTCTTACCATTTAATTTTCTTTGTTATTAACCAGGTTTATTACGTTTCTACCTTAATAAATACATGAAATTTTATTTATAGGATTTATGTAGCCATGATAGGTTATGAATATTATTGTAATGGGATTAATAGATATTGTCAAAATCAAAACACAAAAAGCAAGTATATATTCTTGCCGAAAAGTGGAAAATAAGATAAAGTAAATTTTCTTAGATGACTCTACGTGGAAAAATCTTTTCAGTTGTAATCATGAGTCTTAAAAATATTAGTATTTTGACCAATTAATCTGTCTGATTTTAAAGCATTCAGTAATAATGCTGATTACACTATTACTTGTCTTTCCACATTTTTGAGACAAAAGTAATGATTTTGGTTTATTTTGAAATGATATAAGGCATTCTTTGTGCGATTGAAGGGTTGTCGAAAATTACCAATACTGAAAATACACCTGTTGGTCCTATTTCGAGCCAAATGCACAAATAGCGTCTTACCATTTCAGCAATGATTTTGGTCGTTTTGTGTGATTGAGGGGTTTTCTAAAATTACCGATGCTCAAATTATATCTCTTGGTCCTAATTTGATCCTAATGCCCAAATGGTTTCTTACCATTTAATTTTCTTTGTTATTAACCAGGTTCATTACTTTTCTACCTTAATAAATACATGAAATTTTATTTATAGGATTTATGTAGCCATGATAGGTTATTGATATTATTGTAATGGGATTAATAGATATTGTCAAAATCAAAACGCAAAAAGCATGTATATATTCTTGCCGAAAAGTGGAAAATAAGATAAAGTAAATTTTCTTAGATGACTCTACGTGGAAAAATCTTTTCAGTTGTAATCATGAGTCTTAAAAATATTAGTATTTTGACCAATTAATCTGTCTGATTTTAAAGCATTCAGTAATAATGCTGATTACACTATTACTTGTCTTTCCACATTTTTGAGACAAAAGTAATGATTTCGGTTTATTTTGAAATGATATAAGGCATTCTTTGTGCGATTGAAGGGTTGTCGAAAATTACCAATACTGAAAATACACCTGTTGGTCCTATTTCGAGCCAAATGCACAAATATCGTCTTACCATTTCAGCAATGATTTTGGTCATTCTGTGTGATTGACGGGGTTTTCTAAAATTACCGATGCTCAAATTATATCTCTTGGTCCTAATTTGATCCTAATGCACAAATGGTTTCTTACCATTTAATTTTCTTTGTTATTAACCAGGTTTATTACGTTTCTACCTTAATAAATACATGAAATTTTATTTATAGGATTTATGTAGCCATGATAGGTTATGAATATTATTGTAATGGGATTAATAGATATTGTCAAAATCAAAACACAAAAAGCAAGTATATATTCTTGCCGAAAAGTGGAAAATAAGATAAAGTAAATTTTCTTAGATGACTCTACGTGGAAAAATCTTTTCAGTTGTAATCATGAGTCTTAAAAATATTAGTATTTTGACCAATTAATCTGTCTGATTTTAAAGCATTCAGTAATAATGCTGATTACACTATTACTTGTCTTTCCACATTTTTGAGACAAAAGTAATGATTTTGGTTTATTTTGAAATGATATAAGGCATTCTTTGTGCGATTGAAGGGTTGTCGAAAATTACCAATACTGAAAATACACCTGTTGGTCCTATTTCGAGCCAAATGCACAAATAGCGTCTTACCATTTCAGCAATGATTTTGGTCGTTTTGTGTGATTGAGGGGTTTTCTAAAATTACCGATGCTCAAATTATATCTCTTGGTCCTAATTTGATCCTAATGCCCAAATGGTTTCTTACCATTTAATTTTCTTTGTTATTAACCAGGTTCATTACTTTTCTACCTTAATAAATACATGAAATTTTATTTATAGGATTTATGTAGCCATGATAGGTTATTGATATTATTGTAATGGGATTAATAGATATTGTCAAAATCAAAACGCAAAAAGCATGTATATATTCTTGCCGAAAAGTGGAAAATAAGATAAAGTAAATTTTCTTAGATGACTCTACGTGGAAAAATCTTTTCAGTTGTAATCATGAGTCTTAAAAATATTAGTATTTTGACCAATTAATCTGTCTGATTTTAAAGCATTCAGTAATAATGCTGATTACACTATTACTTGTCTTTCCACATTTTTGAGACAAAAGTAATGATTTTGGTTTATTTTGAAATGATATAAGGCATTCTTTGTGCGATTGAAGGGTTGTCGAAAATTACCAATACTGAAAATACACCTGTTGGTCCTATTTCGAGCCAAATGCACAAATAGCGTCTTACCATTTCAGCAATGATTTTGGTCGTTTTGTGTGATTGAGGGGTTTTCTAAAATTACCGATGCTCAAATTATATCTCTTGGTCCTAATTTGATCCTAATGCACAAATGGTTTCTTACCATTTAATTTTCTTTGTTATTAACCAGGTTTATTACGTTTCTACCTTAATAAATACATGAAATTTTATTTATAGGATTTATGTAGCCATGATAGGTTATGAATATTATTGTAATGGGATTAATAGATATTGTCAAAATCAAAACGCAAAAAGCAAGTATATATTCTTGCCGAAAAGTGGAAAATAAGATAAAGTAAATTTTCTTAGATGACTCTACGTGGAAAAATCTTTTCAGTTGTAATCATGAGTCTTAAAAATATTAGTATTTTGACCAATCAATCTGTCTGATTTTAAAGCATTTTGTAATAATACTGATTACACTATGACTTGTCTTTCCACATTTTTGATACAAACGTAATGATTTTGGTTTATTTTGAAATGATATAAGGCATTCTTTGTGCGATTGAAGGGTTGTCGAAAATTACCAATACTGAAAATACACCTGTTGGTCCTAGTTCGTGCCAAATGCACAAATAGCGTCTTACCATTTCAGCAATGATTTTGGTCGTTCTGTGTGATTGAGGGGTTTTCTAAAATTACCGATGCTCAAATTATATCTCTTGGTCCTAATTTGATCCTAATGCACAAATGGTTTCTTACCATTTAATTTTCTTTGTTATTAACCAGGTTTATTACGTTTCTACCTTAATAAATACATGAAATTTTATTTATAGGATTTATGTAGCCATGATAGGTTATGATTATTATTGTAATGGGATTAATAGATATTGTCAAAATCAAAACGCAAAAAGCAAGTATATATTCTTGCCGAAAAGTGGAAAATAAGATAAAGTAAATTTTCTTAGATGACTCTACGTGGAAAAATCTTTTCAGTTGTAATCATGAGTCTTAAAAATATTAGTATTTTGACCAATCAATCTGTCCTGATTTTAAAGCATTTTGTAATAATGCTGATTACACTATGACTTGTCTTTCCACATTTTTGAGACAAAAGTAATGATTTTGGTTTATTTTGAAATGATATAAGGCATTCTTTGTGCGATTGAAGGGTTGTCGAAAATTACCAATACTGAAAATACACCTGTTGGTCCTATTTCGAGCCAAATGCACAAATAGCGTCTTACCATTTCAGCAATGATTTTGGTCGTTTTGTGTGATTGAGGGGTTTTCTAAAATTACCGATGCTCAAATTATATCTCTTGGTCCTATTTTGATCCTAATGCACAAATGGTTTCTTACCATTTAATTTTCTTTGTTATTAACCAGGTTCATTACGTTTCTACCTTAATAAATACATGAAATTTTATTTATAGGATTTATGTAGCCATGATAGGTTCTGAATATTATTGTAATGGGATTAATAGATATTGTCAAAATCAAAACGCAAAAAGCATGTATATATATTCTTGCCGAAAAGTGGAAAATAAGATAAAGTAAATATTCTTAGATGACTCTACGTGGAAAAATATTTTCATTTTGAAACATGAGTTTTAAATATATTAGTATTTTGACCAATCAATCTGTCTGATTTTAAAGCATTCAGTAATAATGCTGATTACACTATCACTTGTCTTTCCACATTTTTGAGACAAAAGTAATGATTTTGGTTTATTTTGAAATGATATAAGGCATTCTTTGTGCGATTGAAAGGTTATCGAAAATTACCCATACTGAAAATAGACATGTTGGTCCTATTTTGAGCCAAATGCACAAATAGTGACTTACTATTTCGGCAATGATTTTGGTCGTTCTGTGTGATTGAGGGGTTTTCTAAAATTACCGATGCTCAAATTATATCTCTTGGTCCTATTTTGATCCTAATGCACAACTGGTTTCTTACCATTTAATTTTCTTTGTTATTAACCAGGTTTATTACGTTTCTACCTTAATAAATACATGAAATTTTATTTATAGGATTTATGTAGCCATGATAGGTTCTGAATATTATTGTAATGGGATTAATAGATATTGTCAAAATCAAAACACAAAAAGCAAGTATATATTCTTGCCGAAAAGTGGAAAATAAGATAAAGTAAATTTTCTTAGATGACTCTACGTGGAAAAATCTTTTCAGTTGTAATCATGAGTCTTAAAAATATTAGTATTTTGACCAATTAATCTGTCTGATTTTAAAGCATTCAGTAATAATGCTTATTACACTATGACTTGTCTTTCCACATTTTTGAGACAAAAGTAATGATTTTGGTTTATTTTGAAATGATATAAGGCATTCTTTGTGCGATTGAAGGGTTGTCGAAAATTACCAATACTGAAAATACACCTGTTGGTCCTATTTCGAGCCAAATGCACAAATATCGTCTTACCATTTCAGCAATGATTTTGGTCGTTTTGTGTGATTGAGGGGTTTTCTAAAATTACCGATGCTCAAATTATATCTCTTGGTCCTAATTTGATCCTAATGCCCAAATGGTTTCTTACCATTTAATTTTCTTTGTTATTAACCAGGTTCATTACTTTTCTACCTTAATAAATACATGAAATTTTATTTATAGGATTTATGTAGCCATGATATGTTATTGATATTATTGTAATGGGATTAATAGATATTGTCAAAATCAAAACGCAAAAAGCAAGTATATATTCTTGCCGAAAAGTGGAAAATAAGATAAAGTAAATATTCTTAGATGACTCTACGTGGAAAAATATTTTCATTTTGAAACATGAGTCTTAAAAATATTAGTATTTTGACCAATCAATCTGTCTGATTTTAAAGCATTCAGTAATAATGCTGATTACACTATCACTTGTCTTTCCACATTTTTGAGACAAAAGTAATGATTTTGGTTTATTTTGAAATGATATAAGGCATTCTTTGTGCGATTGAAAGGTTGTCGAAAATTACCAATACTGAAAATAGACATGTTGGTCCTATTTGAGCCAAATGCACAAATAGTGACTTACTATTTCGGCAATGATTTTGGTCGTTCTGTGTAATTGAGGGGTTTTCTAAAATTACCGATGCTCAAATTATATCTGTTCGTCCTATTTTGATCCGAATGGACAAATGGTTTCTTACCATTTAATTTTCTTTGTTATTAACCAGGTTTATTACTTTTCTACCTTAATAAATACATGAAATTGTATTTGTAGGATTTATGTAGCCATGATAGGTTATTAATATTATTGTAATGGGATTAATAGATATTGTCAAAATCAAAACGCAAAAAGCATGTATATATTCTTGCCGAAAAGTGGAAAATAAGATAAAGTAAATATTCTTAGATGACTCTACGTGGAAAAATATTTTCATTTTGAAACATGAGTCTTAAAAATATTAGTATTTTGACCAATCAATCTGTCTGATTTTAAAGCATTTTGTAATAATGCTGATTACACTATCACTTGTCTTTCCACATTTTTGATACAAACGTAATGATTTTGGTTTATTTTGAAATGATATAAGGCATTCTTTGTGCGATTGAAGGGTTGTCGAAAATTACCAATACTGAAAATACACCTGTTGGTCCTAGTTCGTGCCAAATGCACAAATAGCGTCTTACCATTTCAGCAATGATTTTGGTCGTTCTGTGTGATTGAGGGGTTTTCTAAAATTACCGATGCTCAAATTATATCTCTTGGTCCTAATTTGATCCTAATGCACAAATGGTTTCTTACCATTTAATTTTCTTTGTTATTAACCAGGTTTATTACGTTTCTACCTTAATAAATACATGAAATTTTATTTATAGGATTTATGTAGCCATGATAGGTTATGAATATTATTGTAATGGGATTAATAGATATTGTCAAAATCAAAACGCAAAAAGCAAGTATATATTCTTGCCGAAAAGTGGAAAATAAGATAAAGTAAATTTTCTTAGATGACTCTACGTGGAAAAATCTTTTCAGTTGTAATCATGAGTCTTAAAAATATTAGTATTTTGACCAATCAATCTGTCTGATTTTAAAGCATTTTGTAATAATGCTGATTACACTATCACTTGTCTTTCCACATTTTTAATACAAACGTAATGATTTTGGTTTATTTTGAAATGATATAAGGCATTCTTTGTGCGATTGAAGGGTTGTCGAAAATTACCAATACTGAAAATACACCTGTTGGTCCTAGTTCGTGCCAAATGCACAAATAGCGTCTTACCATTTCAGCAATGATTTTGGTCGTTCTGTGTCATTGAGGGGTTTTCTAAAATTACCGATGCTCAAATTATATCTCTTGGTCCTAATTTGATCCTAATGCACAAATGGTTTCTTACCATTTAATTTTCTTTGTTAGTAACCAGGTTTATTACGTTTCTACCTTAATAAATACATGAAATTTTATTTATAGGATTTATGTAGCCATGATAGGTTATGAATATTATTGTAATGGGATTAATAGATATTGTCAAAATCAAAACGCAAAAAGCATGTATATATATTCTTGCCGAAAAGTGGAAAATAAGATAAAGTAAATATTCTTAGATGACTCTACGTGGAAAAATATTTTCATTTTGAAACATGAGTCTTAAAAATATTAGTATTTTGACCAATCAATCTGTCTGATTTTAAAGCATTCAGTAATAATGCTGATTACACTATCACTTGTCTTTCCACATTTTTGAGACAAAAGTAATGATTTTGGTTTATTTTGAAATGATATAAGGCATTCTTTGTGCGATTGAAAGGTTATCGAAAATTACCCATACTGAAAATAGACATGTTGGTCCTATTTTGAGCCAAATGCACAAATAGTGACTTACTATTTCGGCAATGATTTTGGTCGTTCTGTGTGATTGAGGGGTTTTCTAAAATTACCGATGCTCAAATTATATCTCTTGGTCCTATTTTGATCCTAATGCACAAATGGTTTCTTACCATTTAATTTTCTTTGTTATTAACCAGGGTCATTACGTTTCTACCTTAATAAATACATGAAATTTTATTTATAGGATTTATGTAGCCATGATAGGTTATGAATATTATTGTAATGGGATTAATAGATATTGTCAAAATCAAAACGCAAAAAGCAAGTATATATTCTTGCCGAAAAGTGGAAAATAAGATAAAGTAAATTTTCTTAGATGACTCTACGTGGAAAAATCTATTCAGTTGTAATAATGAGTCTTAAAAATATTAGTATTTTTACCAATCAATCTGTCTGATTTTAAATCATTTAGTAATAATGCTGATTACACTATCACTTGTCTTTCCACATTTTTGAGACAAAAGTAATGATTTTGGTTTATTTTGAAATGATATAAGGCATTCTTTGTGCGATTGAAGGGTTGTCGAAAATTACCAATACTGAAAATACACCTGTTGGTCCTAGTTCGTGCCAAATGCACAAATAGCGTCTTACCATTTCAGCAATGATTTTGGTCGTTCTGTGTGATTGAGGGGTTTTCTAAAATTACCGATGCTCAAATTATATCTCTTGGTCCTAATTTGATCCTAATGCACAAATGGTTTCTTACCATTTAATTTTCTTTGTTATTAACCAGGTTTATTACGTTTCTACCTTAATAAATACATGAAATTTTATTTATAGGATTTATGTAGCCATGATAGGTTATGATTATTATTGTAATGGGATTAATAGATATTGTCAAAATCAAAACGCAAAAAGCAAGTATATATTCTTGCCGAAAAGTGGAAAATAAGATAAAGTAAATATTCTTAGATGACTCTACGTGGAAAAATCTTTTCAGTTGTAATCATGAGTCTTAAAAATATTAGTATTTTGACCAATCAATCTGTCTGATTTTAAAGCATTTAGTAATAATGCTGATTACACTATGACTTGTCTTTCCACATTTTTGAGACAAAAGTAATGATTTCGGTTTATTTTGAAATGATATAAGGCATTCTTTGTGCGATTGAAGGGTTGTCGAAAATTACCAATACTGAAAATACACCTGTTGGTCCTATTTCGAGCCAAATGCACAAATAGCGTCTTACCATTTCAGCAATGATTTTGGTCATTCTGTGTGATTGAGGGGTTTTCTAAAATTACCGATGCTCAAATTATATCTCTTGGTCCTAATTTGATCCTAATGCACAAATGGTTTCTTACCATTTAATTTTCTTTGTTATTAACCAGGTTTATTACGTTTCTACCTTAATAAATACATGAAATTTTATTTATAGGATTTATGTAGCCATGATAGGTTATGAATATTATTGTAATGGGATTAATAGATATTGTCAAAATCAAAACACAAAAAGCAAGTATATATTCTTGCCGAAAAGTGGAAAATAAGATAAAGTAAATTTTCTTAGATGACTCTACGTGGAAAAATCTTTTCAGTTGTAATCATGAGTCTTAAAAATATTAGTATTTTGACCAATTAATCTGTCTGATTTTAAAGCATTCAGTAATAATGCTTATTACACTATGACTTGTCTTTCCACATTTTTGAGACAAAAGTAATGATTTTGGTTTATTTTGAAATGATATAAGGCATTCTTTGTGCGATTGAAGGGTTGTCGAAAATTACCAATACTGAAAATACACCTGTTGGTCCTATTTCGAGCCAAATGCACAAATAGCGTCTTACCATTTCAGCAATGATTTTGGTCGTTTTGTGTGATTGAGGGGTTTTCTAAAATTACCGATGCTCAAATTATATCTCTTAGTCCTAATTTGATCCTAATGCCCAAATGGTTTCTTACCATTTAATTTTCTTTGTTATTAACCAGGTTCATTACTTTTCTACCTTAATAAATACATGAAATTTTATTTATAGGATTTATGTAGCCATGATAGGTTATTGATATTATTGTAATGGGATTAATAGATATTGTCAAAATCAAAACGCAAAAAGCATGTATATATTCTTGCCGAAAAGTGGAAAATAAGATAAAGTAAATATTCTTAGATGACTCTACGTGGAAAAATATTTTCATTTTGAAACCTGAGTCTTAAAAATATTAGTATTTTGACCAATCAATCTGTCTGATTTTAAAGCATTCAGTAATAATGCTGATTACACTATCACTTGTCTTTCCACATTTTTGAGACAAAAGTAATGATTTTGGTTTATTTTGAAATGATATAAGGCATTCTTTGTGCGATTGAAAGGTTGTCGAAAATTACCAATACTGAAAATAGACATGTTGGTCCTATTTTGAGCCAAATGCACAAATAGTGACTTACTATTTCGGCAATGATTTTGGTCGTTCTGTGTAATTGAGGGGTTTTCTAAAATTACCGATGCTCAAATTATATCTGTTGGTCCTATTTTGATCCGAATGCACAAATGGTTTCTTACCATTTAATTTTCTTTGTTATTGACCAGGTTTATTACTTTTCTACCTTAATAAATACATGAAATTGTATTTGTAGGATTTATGTAGCCATGATAGGTTATGAATATTATTGTAATGGGATTAATAGATATTGTCAAAATCAAAACGCAAAAAGCAAGTATATATTCTTGCCGAAAAGTGGAAAATAAGATAAAGTAAATTTTCTTAGATGACTCTACGTGGAAAAATCTTTTCAGTTGTAATCATGAGTCTTAAAAATATTAGTATTTTGACCAATCAATCTGTCTGATTTTAAAGCATTTTGTAATAATGCTGATTACACTATCACTTGTCTTTCCACATTTTTGAGACAAAAGTAATGATTTTGGTTTATTTTGAAATGATATAAGGCATTCTTTGTGCGATTGAAGGGTTGTCGAAAATTACCAATACTGAAAATACACCTGTTGGTCCTAGTTCTTGCCAAATGCACAAATAGCGTCTTACCATTTCAGCAATGATTTTGGTCGTTCTGTGTGATTGAGGGGTTTTCTAAAATTACCGATGCTCAAATTATATCTCTTGGTCCTAATTTGATCCTAATGCCCAAATGGTTTCTTACCATTTAATTTTCTTTGTTATTAACCAGGTTTATTACTTTTCTACCTTAATAAATACATGAAATTTTATTTATAGGATTTATGTAGCCATGATAGGTTATGAATATTATTGTAATGGGATTAATAGATATTGTCAAAATCAAAACGCAAAAAGCAAGTATATATTCTTGCCGAAAAGTGGAAAATAAGATAAAGTAAATTTTCTTAGATGACTCTACGTGGAAAAATCTTTTCAGTTGTAATCATGAGTGCTTAAAAATATTAGTATTTTGACCAATTAATCTGTCTGATTTTAAAGCATTCAGTAATAATGCTGATTACACTATGACTTGTCTTTCCACATTTTTGAGACAAAAGTAATGATTTTGGTTTATTTTGAAATGATATAAGGCATTCTTTGTGCGATTGAAGGGTTGTCGAAAATTACCAATACTGAAAATACACCTGTTGGTCCTATTTCGAGCCAAATGCACCAATAGCGTCTTACCATTTCAGCAATGATTTTGGTCGTTTTGTGTGATTGAGGGGTTTTCTAAAATTACCGATGCTCAAATTATATCTCTTGGTCCTAATTTGATCCTAATGCACAAATGGTTTCTTACCATTTAATTTTCTTTGTTATTAACCAGGTTTTTACGTTTCTACCTTAATAAATATATGAAATTTTATTTATAGGATTTATGTAGCCATGATAGGTTATGAATATTATTGTAATAGGATTAATAGATATTGTCAAAATCAAAACGCAAAAAGCAAGTATATATTCTTGCCGAAAAGTGGAAAATAAGATAAAGTAAATATTCTTAGATGACTCTACGTGGAAAAATATTTTCATTTTGAAACATGAGTCTTAAAAATATTAGTATTTTGACCAATCAATCTGTCTGATTTTAAAGCATTCAGTAATAATGCTGATTACACTATCACTTGTCTTTCCACATTTTTGAGACAAAAGTAATGATTTTGGTTTATTTTGAAATGATATAAGGCATTCTTTGTGCGATTGAAAGGTTGTCGAAAATTACCAATACTGAAAATAGACATGTTGGTCCTATTTTGAGCCAAATGCACAAATAGTGACTTACTATTTCGGCAATGATTTTGGTCGTTCTGTGTGATTGAGGGGTTTTCTAAAATTACCGATGCTCAAATTATATCTCTTGGTCCTATTTTGATCCTAATGCACAAATGGTTTCTTACCATTTAATTTTCTTTGTTATTAACCAGGTTTATTACTTTTCTACCTTAATAAATACATGAAATTGTATTTGTAGGATTTATGTAGCCATGATAGGTTATTAATATTATTGTAATGGGATTAATAGATATTGTCAAAATCAAAACGCAAAAAGCATGTATATATTCTTGTCGAAAAGTGGAAAATAAGATAAAGTAAATATTCTTAGATTACTCTACGTGGAAAAATCTTTTCATTTTGAAACATGAGTCTTAAAAATATTAGTATTTTGACCAATCAATCTGTCTGATTTTAAAGCATCCAGTAATAATGCTGATTACACAATTACTTGTCTTTCCACATTTTTGGGACAAAAGTAATGATTTTGGTTTATTTTGAAATGATATAAGGCATTCTTTGTGCGATTGAAGGGTTGTCGAAAATTACCAATACTGAAAATACACCTGTTGGTCCTATTTCGAGCCAAATGCACAAATAGTGTCTTACCATTTCAGCAATGATTTTGGTCGTTTTATGTGATTAAGGGGATTTCTAAAATTACCGATGCTCAAATTATATCTCTTGGTCCTATTTTGGTCCTAATGCACAAATGGTTTCTTACCATGTAATTTTATTTGTTATTAACCAGGTTTATTACGTTTCTACCTTAATAAATACATGAAATTGTATTTATTGGATTTATGTAGCCATGATAGGTTCTGAATATTATTGTAATGGGTTTAATAGATATTGTCGAAATCAAAACGCAAAAAACATGTATATATTCTTGCTGAAAAGTGGAAAATAAATAAAGTAAATATTCTTAGATTACTCTACGTGGAAAAATCTTTTCATTTTGAAACATGAGTCTTAAAAATATTAGTATTTTGACCAATCAATCTGTCTGATTTTAAAGCATTCAGTAATAATGCTGATTACACTATCACTTGTCTTTCCACATTTTTGGGACAAAAGTAATGATTTTGGTTTATTTTGAAATGATATAAGGCATTCTTTGTGCGATTGAAAGGTTATCGAAAATTACCCATACTGAAAATAGACATGTTGGTCCTATTTTGAGCCAAATGCACAAATAGTGACTTACTATTTCGGCAATGATTTTGGTCGTTCTGTGTGATTGAGGGGTTTTCTAAAATTACCGATGCTCAAATTATATCTCTTGGTCCTATTTTGATCCTAATGCACAAATGGTTTCTTACCATTTAATTTTCTTTGTTATTAACCAGGTTTATTACGTTTCTACCTTAATAAATACATGAAATTTTATTTATAGGATTTATGTAGCCATGATAGGTTCTGAATATTATTGTAATGGGATTAATAGATATTGTCAAAATCAAAACGCAAAAAGCAAGTATATATTCTTGCCGAAAAGTGGAAAATAAGATAAAGTAAATTTTCTTAGATGACTCTACGTGGAAAAATCTTTTCAGTTGTAATCATGAGTCTTAAAAATATTAGTATTTTGACCAATCAATCTGTCTGATTTTAAAGCATTTTGTAATAATGCTGATTACACTATCACTTGTCTTTCCACATTTTTGAGACAAAAGTAATGATTTTGGTTTATTTTGAAATGATATAAGGCATTCTTTGTGCGATTGAAGGGTTGTCGAAAATTACCAATACTGAAAATACACCTGTTGGTCCTAGTTCGTGCCAAATGCACAAATAGCGTCTTACCATTTCAGCAATGATTTTGGTCGTTCTGTGTGATTGAGGGGTTTTCTAAAATTACCGATGCTCAAATTATATCTCTTGGTCCTAATTTGATCCTAATGCACAAATGGTTTCTTACCATTTAATTTTCTTTGTTATTAACCAGGTTTATTACGTTTCTACCTTAATAAATACATGAAATTTTATTTATAGGATTTATGTAGCCATGATAGGTTATGATTATTATTGTAATGGGATTAATAGATATTGTCAAAATCAAAACGCAAAAAGCAAGTATATATTCTTGCCGAAAAGTGGAAAATAAGATAAAGTAAATTTTCTTAGATGACTCTACGTGGAAAAATCTTTTCAGTTGTAATCATGAGTCTTAAAAATATTAGTATTTTGACCAATCAATCTGTCTGATTTTAAAGCATTTTGTAATAATGCTGATTACACTATGACTTGTCTTTCCACATTTTTGAGACAAAAGTAATGATTTCGGTTTATTTTGAAATGATATAAGGCATTCTTTGTGCGATTGAAGGGTTGTCGAAAATTACCAATACTGAAAATACACCTGTTGGTCCTATTTCGAGCCAAATGCACAAATAGCGTCTTACCATTTCAGCAATGATTTTGGTCGTTTTGTGTGATTGAGGGGTTTTCTAAAATTACCGATGCTCAAATTATATCTCTTGGTCCTTAATTTGATTCTAATGCACAAATGGTTTCTTACCATTTAATTTTCTTTGTTATTAACCAGGTTTATTACGTTTCTACCTTAATAAATACATGAAATTTTATTTATAGGATTTATGTAGCCATGATAGGTTATGAATATTATTGTAATGGGATTAATAGATATTGTCAAAATCAAAACGCAAAAAGCAAGTATATATTCTTGCCGAAAAGTGGAAAATAAGATAAAGTAAATTTTCTTAGATGACTCTACGTGGAAAAATCTTTTCAGTTGTAATCATGAGTCTTAAAAATATTAGTATTTTGACCAATCAATCTGTCTGATTTTAAAGCATTTTGTAATAATGCTGATTACACTATCACTTGTCTTTCCATATTTTTGAGACAAAAGTAATGATTTTGGTTTATTTTGAAATGATATAAGGCATTCTTTGTGCGATTGAAGGGTTGTCGAAAATTACCAATACTGAAAATACACCTGTTGGTCCTAGTTCGTGCCAAATGCACAAATAGCGTCTTACCATTTCAGCAATGATTTTGGTCGTTCTGTGTGATTGAGGGGTTTTCTAAAATTACCGATGCTCAAATTATATCTCTTGGTCCTAATTTGATCCTAATGCACAAATGGTTTCTTACCATTTAATTTTCTTTGTTATTAACCAGGTTTATTACGTTTCTACCTTAATAAATGCATGAAATTTTATTTATAGGATTTATGTAGCCATAATAGGTTATGAATATTATTGTAATGGGATTAATAGATATTGTCAAAATCAAAACGCAAAAAGCAAGTATATATTCTTGCCGAAAAGTGGAAAATAAGATAAAGTAAATTTTCTTAGATGACTCTACGTGGAAAAATCTTTTCAGTTGTAATCATGAGTCTTAAAAATATTAGTATTTTGACCAATCAATCTGTCTGATTTTAAAGCATTTTGTAATAATGCTGATTACACTATCACTTGTCTTTCCACATTTTTGAGACAAAAGTAATGATTTTGGTTTATTTTGAAATGATATAAGGCATTCTTTGTGCGATTGAAGGGTTGTCGAAAATTACCAATACTGAAAATACACCTGTTGGTCCTAGTTCTTGCCAAATGCACAAATAGCGTCTTACCATTTCAGCAATGATTTTGGTCGTTCTGTGTGATTGAGGGGTTTTCTAAAATTACCGATGCTCAAATTATATCTCTTGGTCCTAATTTGATCCTAATGCCCAAATGGTTTCTTACCATTTAATTTTCTTTGTTATTAACCAGGTTTATTACTTTTCTACCTTAATAAATACATGAAATTTTATTTATAGGATTTATGTAGCCATGATAGGTTATGAATATTATTGTAATGGGATTAATAGATATTGTCAAAATCAAAACGCAAAAAGCAAGTATATATTCTTGCCGAAAAGTGGAAAATAAGATAAAGTAAATTTTCTTAGATGACTCTACGTGGAAAAATCTTTTCAGTTGTAATCATGAGTCTTAAAAATATTAGTATTTTGACCAATTAATCTGTCTGATTTTAAAGCGTTGAGTAATAATGCTGATTACACTATGACTTGTCTTTCCACATTTTTGAGACAAAAGTAATGATTTTGGTTTATTTTGAAATGATATAAGGCATTCTTTGTGCGATTGAAGGGTTGTCGAAAATTACCAATACTGAAAATACACCTGTTGGTCCTATTTCGAGCCAAATGCACAAATAGCGTCTTACCATTTCAGCAATGATTTTGGTCGTTTTGTGTGATTGAGGGGTTTTCTAAAATTACCGATGCTCAAATTATATCTCTTGGTCCTAATTTGATCCTAATGCACAAATGGTTTCTTACCATTTAATTTTCTTTGTTATTAACCAGGTTTTTTAGGTTTCTACCTTAATAAATATATGAAATTTTATTTATAGGATTTATGTAGCCATGATAGGTTATGAATATTATTGTAATGGGATTAATAGATATTGTCAAAATCAAAACGCAAAAAGCAAGTATATATTCTTGCCGAAAAGTGGAAAATAAGATAAAGTAAATATTCTTAGATGACTCTACGTGGAAAAATATTTTCATTTTGAAACATGAGTGTTAAATATATTAGTATTTTGACCAATCAATCTGTCTGATTTTAAAGCATTCAGTAATAATGCTGATTACACTATTACTTGTCTTTCCACATTTTTGAGACAAAAGTAATGATTTTGGTTTATTTTGAAATGATATAAGGCATTCTTTGTGCGATTGAAAGGTTGTCGAAAATTACCAATACTGAAAATAGACATGTTGGTCCTATTTTGAGCCAAATGCACAAATAGTGACTTACTATTTCGGCAATGATTTTGGTCGTTCTGTGTAATTGAGGGGTTTTCTAAAATTAACGATGCTCAAATTATATCTGTTGGTCCTATTTTGATCCTAATGCACAAATGGTTTCTTACCATTTAATTTTCTTTGTTATTAACCAGGTTTATTACTTTTCTACCTTAATAAATACATGAAATTGTATTTGTAGGATTTATGTAGCCATGATAGGTTATTAATATTATTGTAATGGGATTAATAGATATTGTCAAAATCAAAACGCAAAAAGCATGTATATATTCTTGTCGAAAAGTGGAAAATAAGATAAAGTAAATATTCTTAGATTACTCTACGTGGAAAAATCTTTTCATTTTGAAACATGAGTCTTAAAAATATTAGTATTTTGACCAATCAATCTGTCTGATTTTAAAGCATTCAGTAATAATGCTGATTACACAATTACTTGTCTTTCCACATTTTTGGGACAAAAGTAATGATTTTGGTTTATTTTGAAATGATATAAGGCATTCTTTGTGCGATTGAAGGGTTGTCGAAAATTACCAATACTGAAAATACACCTGTTGGTCCTATTTCGAGCCAAATGCACAAATAGTGTCTTACCATTTCAGCAATGATTTTGGTCGTTTTATGTGATTAAGGGGATTTCTAAAATTACCGATGCTCAAATTATATCTCTTGGTCCTATTTTGGTCCTAATGCACAAATGGTTTCTTACCATGTAATTTTATTTGTTATTAACCAGGTTTATTACGTTTCTACCTTAATAAATACATGAAATTGTATTTATAGGATTTATGTAGCCATGATAGGTTCTGATTATTATTGTAATGGGTTTAATAGATATTGTCGAAATCAAAACGCAAAAAACATGTATATATTCTTGCTGAAAAGTGGAAAATAAATAAAGTAAATATTCTTAGATTACTCTACGTGGAAAAATCTTTTCATTTTGAAACATGAGTCTTAAAAATATTAGTATTTTGACCAATCAATCTGTCTGATTTTAAAGCATCCAGTAATAATGCTGATTACACAATTACTTGTCTTTCCACATTTTTGGGACAAAAGTAATGATTTTGGTTTATTTTGAAATGATATAAGGCATTCTTTGTGCTATTGAAGGGTTGCCGAAAATTACCAATGCTAAAAATATACCTGTTGGTCCTATTTTGAGCCAAATGCACAAATAGTGACTTACCATTTCGGCAATGATTTTGGTCGTTTTTTGTGATTGAGGGGTTTTCTAAAATTACCGATGCTCAAATTATATCTCTTGGTCCTATTTTGATCCTAATGCACAAATGGTTTCTTACCATTTAATTTTATTTTTATTAACCAGGGTTATTACGTTTCTACCTTAATAAATAAATGAAATTGTATTTATAGGATTTATGAAGTCATTAGAGGTTCTGAATATTATTGTAATGGGATTAATATATATATAGTAAAATCAAAAGGCAAAAAGCATGTATATATTTTTGCCGAAAAGTGGAAAATAAGATAAAGTAAATATTCTTAGATGACTCTACGTGGAAAAATATTTTCATTTTGAAACATGAGTCTTAAAAATATTAGTATTTTGACCAATCAATCTGTCTGATTTTAAAGCATTCAGTAATAATGCTGATTACACTATCACTTGTCTTTCCACATTTTTGAGACAAAAGTAATGATTTGGGTTTATTTTGAACCGATATAAAGCATTCTTTGTGCGATTGAAGGGTTGTCGAAAATTACCAATGCTGAAAAAATACCTGTTGGTCCTATTTTGAGCCAAATGCACAAATAGTGTCTTACCATTTCGGCAATGATTTTGGTCGTTTTGTGTGTTTGAGGGGTTTTCTAAAATTACCGATGCTCAAATTATATCTCTTGGTCCTATTTTGATCCTAATGCACAAATGGTTTCTTACCATTTAATTTTCTTTGTTATTAACCAGGTTTTTTAGGTTTCTACCTTAATAAATATATGAAATTTTATTTATAGGATTTATGTAGCCATGATAGGTTCTGAATATTATTGTAATGGGATTAATAGATATTGTCAAAATCAAAACGCAAAAAGCAAGTATATATTCTTGCCGAAAAGTGGAAAATAAGATAAAGTAAATATTCTTAGATGACTCTACGTGGAAAAATATTTTCATTTTGAAACATGAGTTTTAAATATATTAGTATTTTGACCAATCAATCTGTCTGATTTTAAAGCATTCAGTAATAATGCTGATTACACTATCACTTGTCTTTCCACATTTTTGAGACAAAAGTAATGATTTTGGTTTATTTTGAAATGATATAAGGCATTCTTTGTGCGATTGAAAGGTTGTCGAAAATTACCAATACTGAAAATAGACATGTTGGTCCTATTTTGAGCCAAATGCACAAATAGTGACTTACTATTTCGGCAATGATTTTGGTCGTTCTGTGTGATTGAGGGGTTTTCTAAAATTACCGATGCTCAAATTATATCTCTTGGTCCTATTTTGATCCTAATGCACAAATGGTTTCTTACCATTTAATTTTCTTTGTTATTAACCAGGTTTATTACTTTTCTACCTTAATAAATACATGAAATTGTATTTGTAGGATTTATGTAGCCATGATAGGTTATTAATATTATTGTAATGGGATTAATAGATATTGTCAAAATCAAAACGCAAAAAGCATGTATATATTCTTGTCGAAAAGTGGAAAATAAGATAAAGTAAATATTCTTAGATTACTCTACGTGGAAAAATCTTTTCATTTTGAAACATGAGTCTTAAAAATATTAGTATTTTGACCAATCAATCTGTCTGATTTTAAAGCATTCAGTAATAATGCTGATTACACAATTACTTGTCTTTCCACATTTTTGGGACAAAAGTAATGATTTTGGTTTATTTTGAAATGATATAAGGCATTCTTTGTGCGATTGAAGGGTTGTCGAAAATTACCAATACTGAAAATACACCTGTTGGTCCTATTTCGAGCCAAATGCACAAATAGTGTCTTACCATTTCAGCAATGATTTTGGTCGTTTTATGTGATTAAGGGGATTTCTAAAATTACCGATGCTCAAATTATATCTCTTGGTCCTATTTTGGTCCTAATGCACAAATGGTTTCTTACCATGTAATTTTATTTGTTATTAACCAGGTTTATTACGTTTCTACCTTAATAAATACATGAAATTGTATTTATAGGATTTATGTAGCCATGATAGGTTCTGATTATTATTGTAATGGGTTTAATAGATATTGTCGAAATCAAAACGCAAAAAACATGTATATATTCTTGCTGAAAAGTGGAAAATAAAATAAAGTAAATATTCTTAGATTACTCTACGTGGAAAAATCTTTTCATTTTGAAACATGAGTCTTAAAAATATTAGTATTTTGACCAATCAATCTGTCTGATTTTAAAGCATCCAGTAATAATGCTGATTACACAATTACTTGTCTTTCCACATTTTTGGGACAAAAGTAATGATTTTGGTTTATTTTGAAATGATATAAGGCATTCTTTGTGCTATTGAAGGGTTGCCGAAAATTACCAATGCTAAAAATATACCTGTTGGTCCTATTTTGAGCCAAATGCACAAATAGTGACTTACCATTTCGGCAATGATTTTGGTCGTTTTTTGTGATTGAGGGGTTTTCTAAAATTACCGATGCTCAAATTATATCTCTTGGTCCTATTTTGATCCTAATGCACAAATGGTTTCTTACCATTTAATTTTATTTTTATTAACCAGGGTTATTACGTTTCTACCTTAATAAATAAATGAAATTGTATTTATAGGATTTATGAAGTCATTAGAGGTTCTGAATATTATTGTAATGGGATTAATATATATATAGTAAAATCAAAAGGCAAAAAGCATGTATATATTTTTGCCGAAAAGTGGAAAATAAGATAAAGTAAATATTCTTAGATGACTCTACGTGGAAAAATATTTTCATTTTGAAACATGAGTCTTAAAAATATTAGTATTTTGACCAATCAATCTGTCTGATTTTAAAGCATTCAGTAATAATGCTGATTACACTATCACTTGTCTTTCCACATTTTTGAGACAAAAGTAATGATTTGGGTTTATTTTGAACCGATATAAAGCATTCTTTGTGCGATTGAAGGGTTGTCGAAAATTACCAATGCTGAAAAAATACCTGTTGGTCCTATTTTGAGCCAAATGCACAAATAGTGTCTTACCATTTCGGCAATGATTTTGGTCGTTTTGTGTGTTTGAGGGGTTTTCTAAAATTACCGATGCTCAAATTATATCTCTTGGTCCTATTTTGATCCTAATGCACAAATGTTTTCTTACCATTTAATTTTATTTGTTATTAACCAGGTTTATTACTTTTCTACCTTAATAAATACAGGAAATTGTACTTATAGGATTTATGAAGTCATTAGAGGTTCTGAATATTATTGTAATGGTATTAATATATATAGTAAAATCAAAAGGCAAAAATTTTGTATATATTCTTGCCGAAAAGTAGAAAATCAAATAAAATAAATCTTTTTAGATGCCTTTACGTGGAAAAATCTTTTAATTTTGAAACATGACTCTTAAAAATGTTAGTATTTTGACAAATCAATCTGTCTGATTTTAATGCATTTCGTAATAAAGCTGATTACACTATTACATGTCTTTCCACATTTTTGAGACAAAAGTAATGATTTTGGTTTATTTTGAAATGATATAAGGCAATCTTTGTGCGATTGAAGGGTTGTCGAAAATTACCAATGCTGAAAATATACCTGTTGGTCCTATTTTGAGCCAAATGCATAAATAGGGTCTTACCATTTCGGCAATGATTTTGGTCGTTTTGCGTGATTGACGGGTTTTCTAAAATTACCGATGCTCAAATTATATCTCTTGGTCCTATTTTGATGCTAATGCATAAATGGTTTCTTACCATTTAATTTTCTTTGTTATTAACCAGGTATATTACGTTTCTAGCTTAATAAATACATGAAATTGTATTTATAGGATTTATGAAGTCATTAGAGGTTCTGAATATTATTGTAATGGGATTAATATATATAGTCAACATCAAAAGGCAAAAATCTTGTATATATTTTGCCGAAAAGTGGAAAATCAAATAAAATAAATCTTTTTAGATGACTTAACGTGGAAAAATCTTTTCATTTTGAAACATGAATCTTAAAAATATTAGTATTTTGACAAATCAATCTGTCTGATTTTAAAGCATTTAGTAATAAAGCTGATTACACTATTACTTGTCTTTCCACATTTTTGAGACAAAAGTGATGATTTGGGTTTATTTTGAATCGATATAAGGCATTCTTTGTGCGATTGAAGGGTTGCCGAAAATTACCAATGCTGAAAATATACCTGTTGGTCCTATTTTGAGCCAAATGCACAAATAGTGTCTTACCATTTCGGCAATGATTTTGGTCGTTTTGCGTGATTGATGGGTTTTCTAAAATTACCGATGCTCAAATTATATCTCTTGGTCCTATTTTGCTCCTAATGCAGAAATGGTTTCTTACCATTTAATTTTCTTTGTTATTAACCAGGTTTATTACGTTTCTACCTTAATAAATACATGAAATTGTATTTATAGGATTTATGAAGTCATTAGAGGTTCTGAATATTATTGTAAAGGGATTAATAGATATTGTCAACATCAAAAGGCAAAAATTTTGTATATATATTCTTACCGAAAAGTGGAAAAAAAAATAAAATAAATCTTATTAGATGACTCTACGTGGAAAAATCTTTTCAATTTCAAACATGAATCTTAAAAATATTAGTATTTTGACAAATCAACCTGTCTGATTTTAAAGCATTTCGTAATAAAGTTGATTACACTATTACTTGTCTTTCCACATTTTTGAGACAAAAGTAATGATTTTGGTTTATTTTGAAATGATATAAGGCATTCTTTGTGCGATTGAAGGGTTGTCGAAAATTACCAATGCTGAAAATATATCTGTTGGTCCTATTTTGAGCCAAATGCACAAATAGTGTCTTACCATTTCGGCAATGATTTTGGTCGTTTTGCGTGATTGAGGGGTTTTCTAAAATTACCGATGCTCAAATTATATCTCTTGGTCCTATTTTGATCCTAATGCACAAATGGTTTCTTATCATTTAATTTTCTTTGTTATTAACCAGGTTTATTACGTTTCTACCTTAATAAATACATGAAATTGTATTTATAGGATTTATGAAGTCATTAGAGGTTCTGAATATTATTGTAATGGGATTAATAGATATTGTCAACATCAAAAGGTAAAAATCTTGTATATATATTCTTACCGAAAAGTGGAAAATAAAATAAAGTAAATATTATTAGATGACTCTACGTGGAAAAATCTTTTCATTTTGAAACATGAGTCTTAAAAATATTAGTATTTTGACAAATCAATCTGTCTGATTTTAAAGCATTTCGTAATAAAGCTGATTACACTATTACTTGTCTTTCCACATTTTTGAGACAAAAGTAATGATTTTGGTTTATTTTGAAATGATATAAGGCATTCTTTGTGCGATTGAAGGGTTGTCGAAAATTACCAATGCTGAAAATATACCTGTTGGTCCTATTTTGAGCCAAATGCACAAATAGTGTCTTACCATTTCGGCAATGATTTTGGTCGTTTTGTGTGATTGAGGGGTTTTCTAAAATTACCGATGCTCAAATTATATCTCTTGGTCCTATTTTGATCCTAATGCATAAATGGTTTCTTACCATTTAATTTTCTTTGTTATTAACCAGGTTTATTACGTTTCTACCTTAATAAATACATGAAATTGTATTTATAGGATTTATGTAGACATGATAGGTTATGAATATTATTGTAATGGGATTAATAGATATTGTCAACATCAAAAGGTAAAAATCTTGTATATATTCTTACCGAAAAGTGGAAAATAAAATAAAATAAATCTTCTGAGATGACTCTACGTGGAAAAATCTTTTCAATTTGAAACATGAGTCTTAAAAATATTAGTATTTTGACAAATCAATCTGTCTGATTTTAAAGCATTTCGTAATAAAGCTGATTACACTCTTACTTGTCTTTCCACATTTTTGAGACAAAAGTAATGATTTTGGTTTATTTTGAAATGATATAAGGCATTCTTTGTGCGATTGAAGGGTTGTCGAAAATTACCAATGCTGAAAATATACCTGTTGGTCCTATTTTGAGCCAAATGAACAAATAGTGTTGTACCATTTCGGCAATGATTTTGGTCGTTTTGTGTGATTTAGGGGTTTTCTAAAATTACCGATGCTCAAATTATATCTCTTGGTCTTATTTTGATCCTAATGCACAAATGGTTTCTTACCATTTAATTTTCTTTGTTATTAACCAGGTTTATTACGTTTCTACCTTAATAAATACATGAAAAAGTATTTATCGGATTTATGTAGTCATTACAGGTTCTGAATATTATTGTAAAGGGATTAATAGATATTGTCAACATCAAAAGGCAAAAATCTTGTATATATTTAGTAATCAATCAAAATACACTATTATTTGTCTTTCCACATTTTTGACACAAAAATAATGATTTTGGTTGTTTTACAAATCATATAATGCCTTATTTGTGCGACTGAGTAATTTTGTAAAATTACCAATACTCAATTTATCTCTTGGACCTATTTTGAGCCAAATACACAAATGGTTTTTTACCATTTAATTTTCTTTTTTGTCAACCAAGTTTATTAATTTTCAACCTAAATAAATACATGTAAATGTATTTATATGATTTATGTTGTCATTAGAGGTTGTGAATATTATTATAAAGGGATTAAAAGATATTGTAAAATCAAAACGTAAAAAGCTATTATATATATTCTTGACGAAAAGTGGAAATTAAAATAAAATAAATCTTCTTAGATGACTGTATGTGGAAATATCTTTTCATTATGAAACCTGAATCTTATAAATATTAGTATTTTGACAAATCAATCTGTGTGATTTAAAGAATTTAGTAATCAATCTAAATACAAGAACTTGCCTTTCCACATTCTTGAGACAAATAATGATTTTGGTTGATATGGAAATCATATAATGTCTTCTTTGTGCGATTGAAGGGTTTTCAAAAATTACTAATACTCAAAATATATCTGTTGGTCCTATTTTGAAACAAATGCACAAATTGTTTCTTACCATTTAATTTTCTTTTTTATCAACCACGTTTATTACTTTTCTACCTAAATAATTACATGAAAATGTGCTTATATGATTTATGTAGTCTTTAGAGGTTTTGAATATTATTGTAAAGGATTAATAGATATTGTCAAAATCAAAAGCCAAGAAGCTTGTATATATTCTTGCCGAAAAATGGAAAATTAAATAAAATAAATCTTCTTAGATGACTATGCGTGGAAATATCTTTTCATTATGAAACCTAAATCTTAAAAATATTAGTAGTTTGACAAATCAATCTAAATATACTAGAACTTGCCTTTCAACATTCTTGAGACAAAAATAATGATTTTTGTGGTTTTGGTAAAAATAAAAGGCATTCTTTGTGCGATTGAGGGGTTTTTTAAAATTACTGATACTCAAAATATATCTCTTGGTACTATTTTGATCCTAATGCACAAATGGTTTCTTACCATTTAATTTTTATTGTGATTAACCACGTTTATTACTTTTCTACCTAAATAAATACATGAAAATGTATTTATATGATTTATGTAGTCATTAGATGTTGTGAATATTATTGTAAAGGGATTAATAAATATTGTCAAAATAAAAAGGCAAAAAGCGTGTATATATTCTTGTTGAAAAGTTGAAATTAAAATAAAATAAATCTTCTTAGATGACAGTATGTGGAAATATCTTTTCATTTTGAAAAATGAATCTTAAAAATATTAGTATTTTTACAAATCAATCTGTCTGATTTTAAAGCATTTAGTAATCAATCTAAATACACTATTATTTGTCTTTCCACATTTTTGAGACAAAAATAATGATTTTGGTTGTTTTGCAAATCATATAATGCCTTATTTGTGCGATTGAGTCGTTTTGTAAAATTACCAATACTCAAAATTTATCTCTTTGACCTATTTTGAGCCTAATGCACAAATGGTTTCTTACCATTTAATTTTCTATGTTATTAACCACATTTATTACTTTTCTACCTAAATAAATAGATTAAATTGTATTTATAAGATTTATGTAATCATTAGACGTTCTTTATATTATTGTAAAGGGATTAATAGATATTGTCAACATTAAAAGGCAAAAATCTTGTATATATATTCTTGTCGAAAAGTGGAAAATAAAATAAAATAAATCTTCTTAGATGACTTTACGTGGAAAAATCTTTTAATTTTGAAACAATAATCTTAAAAATATTAGTATTTTGACAAATCAATCTGTCTAATTTTAAAATATTTAGAAATCAATCTAAAGACAATAGAACTTGCCTTTCAACATTCTTGAGAAAAAAATAATTATTTTGGTTGTTTTGCAAATCATATAATGCCTTATTTGTGCGATTGAGTCAATTTGTAAAATTACCAATACTCAAAATATATCTGTTGGTCCTATTTTGAGCCAAATACACAAATGGTTTCTTACCATTTAATTTTCTTTTTTGTCAACCAAGTTTATTACTTTTCTACGTAAATAAATACATGAAAATGTATATATATGATTTATGTAGTCATTAGAGGTTGTGAATATTATTGTAAAGGGATTAATAGATATTGTCAAATCAAAACGCAAAAAGCTTGTATATATATTCTTGTCGAAAAGTGGAAATTAAAATAAAATAAATCTTCTTAGATGACTGTATGTGGAAATATCTTTTCTTTATGAAACCAGTATCTTAAACATATTAGTATTTTGAAAAATCAATCTGTGTGATTTAAAGAATTTAGTAATCAATCTAAATACACTAGAACTTGCCTTTCCACATTCTTGAGACAAAACTAATGATTTTGGTTGATATGGAAATCATATAATGTCTTCTTTGTGCGATTGAAGGGTTTTCAAAAATTACTAATACTCAAAATATATCTGTTGGTCCTATTTTGAGCCAAATACACAAATTGTTTCTTACCATTTAATTTTCTTTTTTATCAACCACGTTTATTACTTTTCTACCTAAATAAATGCATGTAAATGTGCTTATATGATTTATGTAGTCTTTAGAGGTTTTGAATATTATTGTAAAGGGATTAATAGATATTGTCAACATCAAAAGGCAAAAATCTGGTATATATATTTGCCGAAAAGTGAAAATTAAAATAAAATAAATCTTCTTAGATGACTTTATGTTGAAATATCTTTTCATTATAAAACCTGAATCTTAGAAATATTAATAGTTTTACAAATCAATCTGTGTGATTTTAAAGCATTTAGTAATCAATCTAAACACAATAGGACTTGCCTTTCAACATTCTTGAGAAAAAAATAATTATTTTGGTTGTTTTGCAAATCATATAATGCCTTATTTGTGCGATTGAGTCAATTTGTAAAATTACCAATACTCAAAATATATCTGTTGGTCCTATTTTGAGCCAAATACACAAATGGTTTCTTACCATTTAATTTTCTTTTTTGTCAACCAAGTTTATTACTTTTCTACGTAAATAAATACATGAAAATGTATATATATGATTTATGTAGTCATTAGAGGTTGTGAATATTATTGTAAAGGGATTAATAGATATTGTCAAAATCAAAACGCAAAAAGCTTGTATATATATTCTTGTCGAAAAGTGGAAATTAAAATAAAATAAATCTTCTTAGATGACTGTATGTGGAAATATCTTTTCTTTATGAAACCAGTATCTTAAACATATTAGTATTTTGAAAAATCAATCTGTGTGATTTAAAGAATTTAGTAATCAATCTAAATACACTAGAACTTGCCTTTCCACATTCTTGAGACAAAACTAATGATTTTGGTTGATATGGAAATCATATAATGTCTTCTTTGTGCGATTGAAGGGTTTTCAAAAATTACTAATACTCAAAATATATCTGTTGGTCCTATTTTGAGCCAAATACACAAATTGTTTCTTACCATTTAATTTTCTTTTTTATCAACCACGTTTATTACTTTTCTACCTAAATAAATGCATGTAAATGTGCTTATATGATTTATGTAGTCTTTAGAGGTTTTGAATATTATTGTAAAGGATTAATAGATATTGTCAAAATCAAAAGCCAAAAAGCTTGTATATATTCTTGCCGAAAAGTGGAAAATTAAATAAAATAAATCTTCTTAGATGACTATGCGTGGAAATATCTTTTCATTATGAAACCTGAATCTTAAAAATATTAGTATTTTGACAAATCAATCTGTGTGATTTAAAGAATTTAGTAATCAATCTAAATACACTAGAACTTGCCTTTCCACATTCATGAGACAAAAATAATGATTTTGGTTGATATGGAAATCATATAATGTCTTCTTTGTGCGATTGAAGGGTTTTAAAAAATTACTAATACTCAAAATATATCTGTTGGTCCTATTTTGAGCCAAATGCACAAATTGTTTCTTACCATTTAATTTTCTTTTTTATCAACCACGTTTATTAATTTTCTACCTAAATAAATGCATGTAAATGTGCTTATATGATTTATGTAGTCATTAGAGGTTTTGAATATTATTGTAAAGGATTAATAGATATTGTCAAAATCAAAAGCCAAAAATCTTGCATATATTCTTGCCGAAAAGTGGAAAATTAAATAAAATAAATCTTCTTAGATGACTCTACGTGGAAAAATCTTTTCATTATGAAACGTGAATCTTAAAAATATTAGTATTTTGACAAATCAATCTAAATACACTAGAACTTGCCTTCCAACATTCTTGAGACTAAAATAATGATTTTTGTGGTTTTGGTAATGATAAAAGGCATTCTTTGTGCGATTGAGGGGTTTTCTAAAATTACTGATACTTCAAATATATCTCTTGGTCCTATTTTGATCCTAATGCACAAATGGTTTCTTAACATTTAATTTTTATGGTGATTAACCACGTTTATTACTTTTCTACCTAAATGAATACATGAAAATGTATTTATAAGATTTATGTAGTCATGAGAGGTTATGAATATTATTGTAAAGGGATTAATAGATATTCTCCAAATCAAAATGCAAAAAGCTTGTATATATTCTTGCCGAAAAGTGGAATATAAAATAAAATAAATATTCTTAGATGACTATAAGTGGAAAAAATCTTTTCATTATGAAACCTGAATCTTAGAAATATTAGTATTTTGACAAATCAATCTGTGTGATTTTAAAGCATTTAGTAATCAATCTAAATACACTAGAACTTGCCTTTCCACATTCTTGAGACAAAAATAATGATTTTGGTTGATTTGGAAATCATATATGGTCTTATTTGGGCGTTTGAGGCGTTTTCTAAAATGACCAATAATCAAAATATATCTCTTGGTCCTATTTTGAGCCAAATGCACAAATGGTTTCTTACCATTTAATTTTCTTTGTTATTAACCACATTTATTACTTTTCTACCTAAATAAATACATGAAAAAGTATTTATAAGATTTATGTAGTCATTAGAGGTTCTTAATATTATTGTAAAGGGATTAATAGATATTGTCAACATCAAAAGGCAAAAATCTGGTATATATATTTGCCGAAAAGTGAAAATTAAAATAAAATAAATCTTCTTAGATGACTTTATGTTGAAATATCTTTTCATTATAAAACCTGAATCTTAGAAATATTAATAGTTTTACAAATCAATCTGTGTGATTTTAAAGCATTTAGTAATCAATCTAAACACAATAGGACTTGCCTTTCAACATTCTTGAGAAAAAAATAATTATTTTGGTTGTTTTGCAAATCATATAATGCCTTATTTGTGCGATTGAGTCAATTTGTAAAATTACCAATACTCAAAATATATCTGTTGGTCCTATTTTGAGCCAAATACACAAATGGTTTCTTACCATTTAATTTTCTTTTTTGTCAACCAAGTTTATTACTTTTCTACGTAAATAAATACATGAAAATGTATATATATGATTTATGTAGTCATTAGAGGTTGTGAATATTATTGTAAAGGGATTAATAGATATTGTCAAAATCAAAACGCAAAAAGCTTGTATATATATTCTTGTCGAAAAGTGGAAATTAAAATAAAATAAATCTTCTTAGATGACTGTATGTGGAAATATCTTTTCTTTATGAAACCAGTATCTTAAACATATTAGTATTTTGAAAAATCAATCTGTGTGATTTAAAGAATTTAGTAATCAATCTAAATACACTAGAACTTGCCTTTCCACATTCTTGAGACAAAACTAATGATTTTGGTTGATATGGAAATCATATAATGTCTTCTTTGTGCGATTGAAGGGTTTTCAAAAATTACTAATACTCAAAATATATCTGTTGGTCCTATTTTGAGCCAAATACACAAATTGTTTCTTACCATTTAATTTTCTTTTTTATCAACCACGTTTATTACTTTTCTACCTAAATAAATGCATGTAAATGTGCTTATATGATTTATGTAGTCTTTAGAGGTTTTGAATATTATTGTAAAGGATTAATAGATATTGTCAAAATCAAAAGCCAAAAAGCTTGTATATATTCTTGCCGAAAAGTGGAAAATTAAATAAAATAAATCTTCTTAGATGACTATGCGTGGAAATATCTTTTCATTATGAAACCTGAATCTTAAAAATATTAGTATTTTGACAAATCAATCTGTGTGATTTAAAGAATTTAGTAATCAATCTAAATACACTAGAACTTGCCTTTCCACATTCATGAGACAAAAATAATGATTTTGGTTGATATGGAAATCATATAATGTCTTCTTTGTGCGATTGAAGGGTTTTAAAAAATTACTAATACTCAAAATATATCTGTTGGTCCTATTTTGAGCCAAATGCACAAATTGTTTCTTACCATTTAATTTTCTTTTTATCAACCACGTTTATTAATTTTCTACCTAAATAAATGCATGTAAATGTGCTTATATGATTTATGTAGTCATTAGAGGTTTTGAATATTATTGTAAAGGATTAATAGATATTGTCAAAATCAAAAGCCAAAAATCTTGCATATATTCTTGCCGAAAAGTGGAAAATTAAATAAAATAAATCTTCTTAGATGACTCTACGTGGAAAAATCTTTTCATTATGAAACGTGAATCTTAAAAATATTAGTATTTTGACAAATCAATCTAAATACACTAGAACTTGCCTTCCAACATTCTTGAGACTAAAATAATGATTTTTGTGGTTTTGGTAATGATAAAAGGCATTCTTTGTGCGATTGAGGGGTTTTCTAAAATTACTGATACTTCAAATATATCTCTTGGTCCTATTTTGATCCTAATGCACAAATGGTTTCTTAACATTTAATTTTTATGGTGATTAACCACGTTTATTACTTTTCTACCTAAATGAATACATGAAAATGTATTTATAAGATTTATGTAGTCATGAGAGGTTATGAATATTATTGTAAAGGGATTAATAGATATTCTCCAAATCAAAATGCAAAAAGCTTGTATATATTCTTGCCGAAAAGTGGAATATAAAATAAAATAAATATTCTTAGATGACTATAAGTGGAAAAAATCTTTTCATTATGAAACCTGAATCTTAGAAATATTAGTATTTTGACAAATCAATCTGTGTGATTTTAAAGCATTTAGTAATCAATCTAAATACACTAGAACTTGCCTTTCCACATTCTTGAGACAAAAATAATGATTTTGGTTGATTTGGAAATCATATATGGTCTTATTTGGGCGTTTGAGGCGTTTTCTAAAATGACCAATAATCAAAATATATCTCTTGGTCCTATTTTGAGCCAAATGCACAAATGGTTTCTTACCATTTAATTTTCTTTGTTATTAACCACATTTATTACTTTTCTACCTAAATAAATACATGAAAAAGTATTTATAAGA
The DNA here is from genome assembly GCA_019593545.1 of Apocynum venetum. Lineage (NCBI taxonomy): Eukaryota > Viridiplantae > Streptophyta > Magnoliopsida > Gentianales > Apocynaceae > Apocynum > Apocynum venetum. The sequence continues at coordinate 108,524 of SRSM01000044.1, read as the reverse complement.
TTTATGTAGTCATTAGAGGTTCTTAATATTATTGTAAAGGGATTAATAGATATTGTCAACATCAAAAGGCAAAAATCTGGTATATATATTTGCCGAAAAGTGAAAATTAAAATAAAATAAATCTTCTTAGATGACTTTATGTTGAAATATCTTTTCATTATAAAACCTGAATCTTAGAAATATTAATAGTTTTACAAATCAATCTGTGTGATTTTAAAGCATTTAGTAATCAATCTAAACACAATAGGACTTGCCTTTCAACATTCTTGAGAAAAAAATAATTATTTTGGTTGTTTTGCAAATCATATAATGCCTTATTTGTGCGATTGAGTCAATTTGTAAAATTACCAATACTCAAAATATATCTGTTGGTCCTATTTTGAGCCAAATACACAAATGGTTTCTTACCATTTAATTTTCTTTTTTGTCAACCAAGTTTATTACTTTTCTACGTAAATAAATACATGAAAATGTATATATATGATTTATGTAGTCATTAGAGGTTGTGAATATTATTGTAAAGGGATTAATAGATATTGTCAAAATCAAAACGCAAAAAGCTTGTATATATATTCTTGTCGAAAAGTGGAAATTAAAATAAAATAAATCTTCTTAGATGACTGTATGTGGAAATATCTTTTCTTTATGAAACCAGTATCTTAAACATATTAGTATTTTGAAAAATCAATCTGTGTGATTTAAAGAATTTAGTAATCAATCTAAATACACTAGAACTTGCCTTTCCACATTCTTGAGACAAAACTAATGATTTTGGTTGATATGGAAATCATATAATGTCTTCTTTGTGCGATTGAAGGGTTTTCAAAAATTACTAATACTCAAAATATATCTGTTGGTCCTATTTTGAGCCAAATACACAAATTGTTTCTTACCATTTAATTTTCTTTTTTATCAACCACGTTTATTACTTTTCTACCTAAATAAATGCATGTAAATGTGCTTATATGATTTATGTAGTCTTTAGAGGTTTTGAATATTATTGTAAAGGATTAATAGATATTGTCAAAATCAAAAGCCAAAAAGCTTGTATATATTCTTGCCGAAAAGTGGAAAATTAAATAAAATAAATCTTCTTAGATGACTATGCGTGGAAATATCTTTTCATTATGAAACCTGAATCTTAAAAATATTAGTATTTTGACAAATCAATCTGTGTGATTTAAAGAATTTAGTAATCAATCTAAATACACTAGAACTTGCCTTTCCACATTCATGAGACAAAAATAATGATTTTGGTTGATATGGAAATCATATAATGTCTTCTTTGTGCGATTGAAGGGTTTTAAAAAATTACTAATACTCAAAATATATCTGTTGGTCCTATTTTGAGCCAAATGCACAAATTGTTTCTTACCATTTAATTTTCTTTTTTATCAACCACGTTTATTAATTTTCTACCTAAATAAATGCATGTAAATGTGCTTATATGATTTATGTAGTCATTAGAGGTTTTGAATATTATTGTAAAGGATTAATAGATATTGTCAAAATCAAAAGCCAAAAATCTTGCATATATTCTTGCCGAAAAGTGGAAAATTAAATAAAATAAATCTTCTTAGATGACTCTACGTGGAAAAATCTTTTCATTATGAAACGTGAATCTTAAAAATATTAGTATTTTGACAAATCAATCTAAATACACTAGAACTTGCCTTCCAACATTCTTGAGACTAAAATAATGATTTTTGTGGTTTTGGTAATGATAAAAGGCATTCTTTGTGCGATTGAGGGGTTTTCTAAAATTACTGATACTTCAAATATATCTCTTGGTCCTATTTTGATCCTAATGCACAAATGGTTTCTTAACATTTAATTTTTATGGTGATTAACCACGTTTATTACTTTTCTACCTAAATGAATACATGAAAATGTATTTATAAGATTTATGTAGTCATGAGAGGTTATGAATATTATTGTAAAGGGATTAATAGATATTCTCCAAATCAAAATGCAAAAAGCTTGTATATATTCTTGCCGAAAAGTGGAATATAAAATAAAATAAATATTCTTAGATGACTATAAGTGGAAAAAATCTTTTCATTATGAAACCTGAATCTTAGAAATATTAGTATTTTGACAAATCAATCTGTGTGATTTTAAAGCATTTAGTAATCAATCTAAATACACTAGAACTTGCCTTTCCACATTCTTGAGACAAAAATAATGATTTTGGTTGATTTGGAAATCATATATGGTCTTATTTGGGCGTTTGAGGCGTTTTCTAAAATGACCAATAATCAAAATATATCTCTTGGTCCTATTTTGAGCCAAATGCACAAATGGTTTCTTACCATTTAATTTTCTTTGTTATTAACCACATTTATTACTTTTCTACCTAAATAAATACATGAAAAAGTATTTATAAGATTTATGTAGTCATTAGAGGTTCTTAATATTATTGTAAAGGGATTAATAGATATTGTCAACATCAAAAGGCAAAAATCTGGTATATATATTTGCCGAAAAGTGAAAATTAAAATAAAATAAATCTTCTTAGATGACTTTATGTTGAAATATCTTTTCATTATAAAACCTGAATCTTAGAAATATTAATAGTTTTACAAATCAATCTGTGTGATTTTAAAGCATTTAGTAATCAATCTAAACACAATAGGACTTGCCTTTCAACATTCTTGAGAAAAAAATAATTATTTTGGTTGTTTTGCAAATCATATAATGCCTTATTTGTGCGATTGAGTCAATTTGTAAAATTACCAATACTCAAAATATATCTGTTGGTCCTATTTTGAGCCAAATACACAAATGGTTTCTTACCATTTAATTTTCTTTTTTGTCAACCAAGTTTATTACTTTTCTACGTAAATAAATACATGAAAATGTATATATATGATTTATGTAGTCATTAGAGGTTGTGAATATTATTGTAAAGGGATTAATAGATATTGTCAAAATCAAAACGCAAAAAGCTTGTATATATATTCTTGTCGAAAAGTGGAAATTAAAATAAAATAAATCTTCTTAGATGACTGTATGTGGAAATATCTTTTCTTTATGAAACCAGTATCTTAAACATATTAGTATTTTGAAAAATCAATCTGTGTGATTTAAAGAATTTAGTAATCAATCTAAATACACTAGAACTTGCCTTTCCACATTCTTGAGACAAAACTAATGATTTTGGTTGATATGGAAATCATATAATGTCTTCTTTGTGCGATTGAAGGGTTTTCAAAAATTACTAATACTCAAAATATATCTGTTGGTCCTATTTTGAGCCAAATACACAAATTGTTTCTTACCATTTAATTTTCTTTTTTATCAACCACGTTTATTACTTTTCTACCTAAATAAATGCATGTAAATGTGCTTATATGATTTATGTAGTCTTTAGAGGTTTTGAATATTATTGTAAAGGATTAATAGATATTGTCAAAATCAAAAGCCAAAAAGCTTGTATATATTCTTGCCGAAAAGTGGAAAATTAAATAAAATAAATCTTCTTAGATGACTATGCGTGGAAATATCTTTTCATTATGAAACCTGAATCTTAAAAATATTAGTATTTTGACAAATCAATCTGTGTGATTTAAAGAATTTAGTAATCAATCTAAATACACTAGAACTTGCCTTTCCACATTCATGAGACAAAAATAATGATTTTGGTTGATATGGAAATCATATAATGTCTTCTTTGTGCGATTGAAGGGTTTTAAAAAATTACTAATACTCAAAATATATCTGTTGGTCCTATTTTGAGCCAAATGCACAAATTGTTTCTTACCATTTAATTTTCTTTTTTATCAACCACGTTTATTACTTTTCTACCTAAATAAATGCATGTAAATGTGCTTATATGATTTATGTAGTCATTAGAGGTTTTGAATATTATTGTAAAGGATTAATAGATATTGTCAAAATCAAAAGCCAAAAATCTTGCATATATTCTTGCCGAAAAGTGGAAAATTAAATAAAATAAATATTCGTAGATGACTCTACGTGGAAAAATCTTTTCATTATGAAACCTGAATCTTAAAAATGTTAGTATTTTGACAAATCAATCTAAATACACTAGAACTTGCCTTCCAACATTCTTGAGACAAAAATAATGATTTTTGTGGTTTTGGTAATGATAAAAGGCATTCTTTGTGCGATTGAGGGGTTTTCTAAAATTACTGATACTTCAAATATATCTCTTGGTCCTATTTTGATCCTAATGCACAAATGGTTTCTTAACATTTAATTTTTATGGTGATTAACCACGTTTATTACTTTTCTACCTAAATGAATACATGAAAATGTATTTATAAGATTTATGTAGTCATGAGAGGTTATGAATATTATTGTAAAGGGATTAATAGATATTCTCCAAATCAAAATGCAAAAAGCTTGTATATATTCTTGCCGAAAAGTGGAATATAAAATAAAATAAATATTCTTAGATGACTATACGTGGAAAAAATCTTTTCATTATGAAACCTGAATCTTAGAAATATTAGTATTTTGACAAATCAATCTGTGTGATTTTAAAGCATTTAGTAATCAAATCTAAATACACTAGAACTTGCCTTTCCACATTCTTGAGACAAAAATAATGATTTTGGTTGATTTGGAAATCATATATGGTCTTATTTGGGCGTTTGAGGCTTTTTCTAAAATGACCAATAATCAAAATATATCTCTTGGTCCTATTTTGAGCCAAATGCACAAATGGTTTCTTACCATTTAATTTTCTTTTTTATCAACCAAGTTTATTACTTTTCTACCTAAATAAATACATGAAACAGTATTTATAAGATTTATGTAGCCATGAGAGGTTATGAATATTATTGTAAAGGGATTAATAGATATTGTCAAAATCAAAACGCAAAAAGCTTGTATATATTCTTGCCGAAAAGTGGAAAATAAAATAAAATAAATATTCTTAGATGACTGTACGTGGAAAAATATTTTCATTTTGAAACCTGAATCTTAAAAATATTAGTATTTTTACAAATCAATCTGTGTGATTTTAAAACATTTAGTAATCAATCTAAATACTCTTGAACTTGCATTTCCACATTCTTGAGACAAAAATAATGATTTTGGTTGATTTGGGAATGATATAAGGCCTTCTTTGTGCAATTGAGGGTTTTCTAAAATTACCGATAATCAAAATATATCTCTTGGATCTATTTTGAGCCAATTGCACAAATGGGTTCTTACCATTTAATTTTCTTTTTTATCAACCACGTTTATTACTTTTCTACCTAATTAAATACATGAAAAAGTATTTATAAGATTTATGTAGTCATGAGAGGTTGTGATTATTTTTGTAAGGGGATTAATAGATATTGTCAAAATCAAAAGGCAAAAAGCTTGTATATATATTCTTGTCGAAAGGTGGAAAAGAAAAGAAAATAAATCTTCTTAGATGACTATACGTGGAAAAAATCTTTTCATTATGAAACCTCAATCTTAGAAATATTAGTATTTTGACAAATCAATCTGTGTGATTTTAAAGCATTTAGTAATCAAATCTAAATACACTAGAACTTGCCTTTCCACATTCTTGAGACAAAAATAATGATTTTGGTTGATTTGGAAATCATATATGGTCTTATTTGGGCGTTTGAGGCGTTTTCTAAAATGACCAATAATCAAAATATATCTCTTGGTCCTATTTTGAGCCAAATGCACAAATGGTTTCTTACCATTTAATTTTCTTTTTTATCAACCAAGTTTATTACTTTTCTACCTAAATAAATACATTAAATTTATTTATAAGATTTATGTAGTCATTAGAGGTTGTGAATATTATTGTAAAGGGATTAATAGATATTGTCAAAATCAAAAGCCAAAAAGCTTGTATATATTATTGCCGAAAAGTGAAAAATAAAATAAAATAAATCTTCTTAGATAACTCTATGTGAAAAACTCTTTTCATTATGAAACCTGAATCTTAAAAATATTAGTATTTTGAGAAATCAATCTTTTATTTTTTTAATTTCCTTTCTTAATTATTTAGGGTTTTACTATTATAAATATCATTCATATAATACTTTGTAATGAGGAGAATATCAGTTTATCAATAAAGATGCAGAGATTATTTCTCTTTGGTTCTTTGAAGAACATTCGTTCTTGACTTATGAATCAATACTTGGTGGGTTGATTGTGACGTCTTTCTTATACCAATGTTCTTGCTTGGCATGCTTGGGAACAACATCACATAAAACCCAATCAGAATACCATCCAATTGAGAAAGATATTAATGATTGCCTTGTAACCCTAAGATCTACAGTATTGTTCAACCATTGCAATCTATAGGGATTCGGGTATTTAGTTGTTTTTCAATCCCAATTTATCAAGTAAATTCGCATTAACATTAGTACAACTATCTCCATCAATGATCATGCTACACAATTTATCCTGTATGAAGCATCGAGTATGAAATATGTTTTCATGTTCTACCTCATCCTCCTTGGATTGGATGTATATTGCTAGTCTTGTGACCAAGCTGAAAACTGATCCTTGATGCACGAAAATTTGGTGGATGGTTTGAAGATTTTCTATCTTAAATAGAATTTGGAAGATTTTATAGAATAAATTTCAGTAGCTTCCAAATATAATTTGTAATATGATTTCCTTAGTGATTTAGGAGTTCTAGATTTTTTTAAATTTGCTTTCTTAATTATTTAGGGTTTTACTATTATAAATACCATTCATATAATACTTTGTAAGGAGGAGAATATCAGTTTATCAATAAAGATGTAGAGATTATTTCTCTTTGGTTCTTTGAAGAACATTCGTTCTTGACTTATCAATCAATACTTGGTGGGTTGATTGTGACGTCTTTCTTATACCAAGGTTCTTGCTTGTCATATAAGCGATGGGTTGCGGTTCCACTATAACAACCACCTAGAAACGATTCTTGGACGACTTTATTGATTTGGGTTTCGTTCTACAGGTTAGGACAGGGTTCGTGACATGCCACTATTAGCAAAAGATTCAAAGGAAGCAGATGATGGAGAAACCCCTGAAGGATCAGTTTTCAGCTTGGTCACAAGACGAACACTAATCATCCAATCCAAGGAGGATGAGGTACAACGTGAAAACATATTTCATACTGGATGCTTCATACAAGATAAATTGTGTAGCATAATCATTGATGGCTTCACTAACTGATATTCTTTTGTGATGGATGGCTGACCATATCACCTAAAGAGGTGTTTGAAGATCAGAAAATATTGAGTGAATGTGAGAGTGCACAAAAGAAAAAGAAGATGCACATGCAAAAAGAGAGAATAGTGTGCAAAGAGTGGCAAAACAAGAGGTAAAAGGCAGTTTCTATGCAAGAGAAGGTGAGGTCCGAAAGACCTATTTATCTAGGCAGTGGATGCTTGATGCGGAGCATGGAAATGTCATTAATGGAAATTTGAGTTCAAGTGCAAATAAGAAGAAGCTGGATCCTTTGAGCTATGATGGAGGTCCAATTACAAGAGATAGAGCTAAACAAATGAAAGATGCACTTAGTGGACTTATTATGTGTTATTTGGATCAATCTGCTCAAGAGGGAAATTGCATGGCTTGTCCAAGACTTGTGAATTTTAATTAAATTTGATACAAATGAGAAGAAAGTCGAATTCCAAGACCACCAATCTTAGGAATTTCGTCCATACCTTAAGGAATTTAGGGTTTATTCGTTTTCTATAAGAATTTAAAAATCTTAGCAGATTTGGTATCTATTGGATTTATTGTGTTATTTTTTTTCCTTTTTGAATAAGGAAATCTAGGTAGATCTGATATTTTAGTAGATTTGGTTTTTTTCTTTTAAAATAAGTAGAGTTTCTAATCAAACAAGGATTTGAATTCTTTCTTCTATTATGTAATTGGAACAATTCAGATTATTATGATTGAATACAATTTTGAGTTTTCTCTTAAAGTTCTTGTGAGAGCTTTGCCTTGAAATTCTCTAAGAATTTTTCCGCTTATAATTGGGGTTCTTAGTTGTTTGATAACTAAAGGCTCCTAATTCGTGATCTTTTGGGTAATAGTATCAGCAGGTTGTTACGGGTCTTGTTTGATAGATAAGTAAGGATCGTATCAGTTTGGTATGAGAGCCTAGGTTGCGGGAAATAGGTTATTCCATATCCTTCTTATCCTTTTGTTTCAGTTTGAAAAAAAAAACGATTGAGAGATTTGATTTTAAAGTTTCAAAAAAAGAAAAGAGAGATATTTTGGTTTCGAATTTCAAAGAAAAAAAAAGTTACATATTCATTCTTTTTGTTTGAGTTTTGGTTAATAAAGACTAAGAACTCATTCTTAGTGATTAGTAAAGGCTTAGCTCAAATAAGAACTTCAAAGAGAGGTTGTTGTGTGGTCAAATTCGGTATGATCAATAGAGGGATTTAAAAACAGTCGAGTGAAACACATGAGGGAGAGTTAGTTTAGGATTTTTTCTTTTCTAACATCTTTATTGCAGGTTTTACATCATGGAATCAAAAGATAGACTTACCTTAGAGGCGATACAATGAATGATGCAAAAGATGTTGTCACAACAAGAAGATCTTGCTAGTGACAACCAGAAATTGAAAGAAAGATTGGGGAGAATTGAGCAAGGCACTTCAAGTCATGCTCCATCTGGAGGAACAAAACGAAATCTCATGGATGAATTTGACACAGATTCTACACATTTCAACAAAGAAAACTCTAAAGATGGCAACTTGGGATCAATCAAGATGACAATTCCATCTTTCCAAGGCAAGAGCAATCCAGAAGCATATTTAGATTGAGAAAAGAAGGTCGAACATGTGTTTGAATGTCATAACTACACCGAAGAGAAAAAGGTAAAATTGGCTGTTGTAGGTTTCACTGATTATGCAAATGTGTGGTGGGATCAGCTCTCAACTTCTAGGTGTATGAGTGGAGAAGGTTCAATCTCTTCATAGTTTGAGATGAAAACAATTATGAGGTGATTTGTGTCACAACATTATTATAGAGAGTTGTACAATCTTTTACAGAGTCTGAACTGATTGAACCATAATTAGATTGGTTTTTAGGAGCTTAATGTGTTGTTTACTGAGATAAAATCTACCTAATTGTGTGTTTATGTGCTTAAATTGGTTCTTTATACTTCTATCTTTGTTTGCAGGTATTTTGAAGGTGTTTTAACATGTTTAGAAGACATTGGAGGAAGATAGGAGCTTTAAGAAGTTGTTTTGCAAGCAAAATGGAGTGGACGCGCCTCAGAAACCAATTGGACATGTACTTGAAGAAGTGGACGCGTCACTATTCATCCACGCGCCCATTCTCAGTAGTTTTGGAGCGTCACGCGTCCACTTGGACGTTTCTGACTGTCTCGCGCGTCCACTCTCCGAATTGAAGATTTTGGGCAGTTTCTTAGTAGTTTTGAATTAGGACTCTTATGTAACTAACCCTAGGACCTTTTCTAACTATTTATAGGGTTTAATAGTTTAGTTTTGGGGGGTCAAGCACTTTAGATTCTCTCTTCCCGAGCATTGTAGAAGTTGAAGGGTTGGAGCTTCTCGAGAAATCGGATTCCCGTCTAATGAGTTTCTCTCTTTCCCTTTATCTTTTTATGATGTTTTCCTTTATGCTTTGTGAGTAGTTTTCTTAAGTTAGCAAGGACATGTATTAGGTTTATGTTATTTGAGGATATGAGATTTACGTTTTGTAATTAAAAACCCGATCTTTTCAAGGAATCATTATTTCTATTTGAGTATTTGAACAATTCTTGGTTTTATTCTATCAATTATGTTATTTCAATTATTATTGGCCATCTTAATTGTTTTACATAGTTGATTAACTAGGGTTATGCAGAATCGGTTTTCGGTAACCAAAAGTAGTAACTATTGATTAATTTAAATGTGTTTGATTAATTGATAGGGAATTGTTTGAAACGAATTGCATGATTTTAATCGGCCAATAATTTTATGTAATTTGTGTTGATGTTATCCTCGAGCTGAATAACTTAATTGACTATTTTATGCGAGCGATTCGGTAATTTAGTTTAATTAGGTTAAAGTTAATTTGCCGTGCTTCTCGGGAATTAACCTAAATTTACAGGAATCGGAATTTGCTGCGCTACGCGGAATTCTAAGTCACTACTCAAATAGGTTATTATCAATGATTAATCCTGAATAAGTAAAACCGAAATACAAAGTCCTTGCTAACGTTTTTCTTTTCTTTGATTCTTAATTAATTTGTGAGTAAATTTATTTAAAGTTTATTCTTTTAAAATAAAAATTAAATCTTTCCCTCCTAATCTTGATTAGTTTACTTGTTCTAAGATTTTACAAATCACTGTGGGTTCGACCCTTACTTGCCCTAACTGCATAAGTTAGTTTAAGTTCGGAATTTAATTTGATAACGCAACGACACGCTCGTCAAATTTTGGCGCCGTTGTCGGGGAACTTGTTTAAAATTTTGAGATTAAGTTTTCTAATCTTTTTCTTTGTTTTTGATTTTCAAGTTTCTCTCTCTAGTGACAAGTTCAAAAGCTTTGAATCTTAGATATTCCTTTTTCTACGTTGTTAATTTCTTTCTTTATTTGGTTTTGATTTTTGTATATATCCCTCTTATTCTCAATATGATGACTCTAGGATGGATGTTGTAGATTATCAATATTTGCATAACAAAATAGATAACCTTACTTCGGTAAGGGGCTATATTATTGGAAGAGAGAATGCTAGACCTTTTGAGTGTTCTAATGGATTTAGTGGTTATTCATATTCACCTTCTCATAGGTCTAACCCACATTATTCTATACCTTATCATATAGGGATGTCTTGTTCTCAATCTAGGTGGGATGAATTTGGTAATAGGTATGCTAATTATATCTATGAGCCCAGTTATGACTATATGCCTAATTATGATAACTTTCCTGGGAATGACTATACTCCTAATTATTATCTTCAAGATTCCCTTCCTATCTCTCAAGATCAATCTCGCATCATGTCTCTTGAAGAAGTTATCAAGTCCATAGCCTCTAATACTCTTAATTTTCAACATGAGACCAAATTAAGAATCCAAAATCTTGAGAGTCAATTAGGTCAACTAGCTTCCGAGTTTAGTGAAATTAAGGACCAACTTACTCATGATGCTTCATTCCATTTGTTGAGTCCTAGTGAGGATGAGTCTAATGTTGATCTTAGTGAAGCTGAAGAATTAGAGAATTGGCATATTTTTCGTAATAAGGTAGTTCCTAGCATTCCTGAGTTTGAAGAATCTCCTATTTCCATTGATAACCTACAATCTCCTTCTTTTGTCATCCAATGTGAGTTTGAGGAATCAAATATTGCAACCATAAAAAAACCTAACAAAGTAGAAGTTGAAACCAATCCTAGTGCCTTACATTCTTCTTTGTGTCATGATATGTGTAATATTGAACATATTGATTTTATCATGCCACATAATTTTGATAGGTTGAGTTGTACTAACTTGCTAAATTTTTATTTGACTTCTACTAATTGTTTGTTTGAGGATTTCATGGTAGGTACTCTATATGAAATAAATAAATTTTGGAAGCATGGAGTCATAAGGCTTAAAGAAGTAAAAATGGATGCTCCTCTATTCCATGAGAGGGAAGGCATTGGATAATTTGGCTCTGGAGGTCGAGCCAAAGACCTTAAACAAAGGCGCTTTTTGGGAGGCAACCCAAATGAATATCCTTTTATTTTCTTCTCTATTTTGTTTTTATCATTTAGGTGTTTTCTATTATTTTGTTTACAGGTATAGGATCTAACATTAATCAAGAGTCCAACCAATGTGGAAATAACAGATTACAGGAACTACTAAGAGTGAACGCGCCATTCCCCTCTCACGCGTCCAAGTGGACGCGTCAAGCTACTTCACGCGGCCACCTCTGGGAAGAATTACTGAGAGTGGACGCGTCCCTGTCTTCTCACGCGTCCCTGACTTGAAGAACAAGTCTCTGCACTTCGAGCTTCCCTTCCTAGACCTCCCCTCAGGTGACTTCTTTCTTTTTCTCTCTTTGTTTATTTTTTGTCTTACTTGTGTTATGACATTGAGGACAATGTCTCGTTCCAGTGTGGGGGAGTCTTGTTTTTAATGTTTGTGTTTTTCTTGTTTTTGTTTATGATTGTTTATTGTTTATTGTCATTTATGAAAAAATGAAAAAAAAAATTAATTGTGACATTTTATGCATGTTTGTGTGTTTGTTATGCCTATGAGGAAAATTATACAAGTCTATGTTAATTGATAGAATTTCGATATTATTTGTGCTTTAAATTCTCTATTTATTAGGAGGAATCTTGACACTCTACGAGTTTTTTGTGAAAATTCAAAGTTGTTATTTATGGATGATTTGTGGTAGTTAATTTGAATTGACATGGCTTATTTTTAGTAAAAAATCTTGATTTTTGAAATTACTTTTGACAAGTTTGAATGAGATTGAGTTTACTTTTGACTTAAATACGTGCATGGTCAATTTAGACACTCTAGAACTTGTTTTCTCACACTCTTGAGGTGAAATATGTTTGAATTTGGTTGACTTGGGGATGACATAAGGCCTTCTTTGGACGTTTGAGTTTTTCTTGAGCCACCCTTTCTATATTATACCCCTCGATCCTATTTTTGAGCTTTAATGTTGTGATGGATGAATCCATTATTATCTTTCTTTGTAAGCCTTTGAAAATAATGTTTAAAACCTTTACATGTTATAATTGTCAAGAGATTTCTTTGAAATATCTTTGGATTGACACTTGTGAAGTTTATGGTTGTGATAAAAAGGTGTTGAAAAGGTTTTGCAAAGTTGTGTTGACGGTTGATGAAATGTATCTTGGAATTTTAAAGAGAAAAAAAAAGTTTGTCTTCTCTTAGAAAAAAAAAAAGAAGCAAAAGAATAAAAAGAAAAGAGAGACATATGATGAAAACGAGTGAAGTGCTAAAAAAAATTTTTTTTAAAAAAAATAGCACTTGAGAAAAAGAGAAAAAAAAAAGTTCCAAGATTGTCCAAAGTATATAAGTTGATTGATATGGCTGAATATAAATAAGGAGAAGTGTCAATTGAAGAGCTTTGGTTTCGAATTCTTTTATCCTTTTGTGTAATTCTCTTGACTACTTTGTTTCCTTACCTTTCTTTGTTAACCAATGACCAAGCCTAATGTTACATGCCTCAAGTGTTGGTCATATTTTGCTTGAGCATGCTGGTCATATTTTGCTTGAGCATCCATGGCAATTTGATAGGAAGGTGTTGCATGATGGGTACAAAAATCGATATTCTTTTGTCATGAACAATCGAAAAGTTGTATTAGCCCCTCTCAGACCTTTGCAAGCTTATGAAGACCAGATTAGAATAGCAAGAGAGTGCAAAAAGAGAGAGACAGAAAAATATGAGCAAGAAAATAAAAGGAGAGCAAGTGAACAAAAAAAAGGAGGGGGAAGAAAAAGAAGTAAGCAAAAGAATTAGTGTTTTTGCAGAAAAACATGAGGTTAAGAGTGTAATGATGGCAAGGAAAACAGTACTTGTACTTATGTACAAGGATGTTTATCTTTCTACTAGTGACCTTAATTCATCTTTGCCTAGTGTTGTTGTGTCTTTGTTGCAGGACTTTGAAGATCTATTTCCTGAGGAGATTCCCCATGGATTACCTCCCTTTAGAGGCATTGGGCATCAAATAGACTTTATACCTGGTTCTGCCATACCTAACAGACCAGCTTATAGAGCTAATCCAGAAGAAACAAAGGAGATACAAAGGCAAGTGGATGAGCTGCTGCATAAAGGGATTTTTAAGGGAGAGTCTTAGCCCATGTTCAGTTCCTGTTATCTTAGTTTCAAAGAAAGATGGAGCATGGCGCATGTGTGTGGATTGTCGAGCCATTAATAAGATAACGGTAAAGTATAGATACCCTATCCCTCGCTTAGATTATATGTTAGATGAATTGCATGGCTTTAAATTGTTTTCTAAGATAGATTTAAAGAATGGATATCATCAGATTCGCATGAAAGAAGGAGATGAATGGAAGACTGCATTTAAAACTAAACATGGATTGCATGAGTGGTTAGTAATGCCTTTTGGTTTAACTAATGCACCTAATACATTCATGAGATTAATGAATCATGTCTTGCGTGCTTTCATGAGAAAATTTTTGGTAGTTTACTTTGATGATATTTTAGTATACAGCAAAAGTTTGGATGAACACGTGAAACATTTGCATGCCGTTTTTAGTGTGTTAAGGGAGCACCAATTATATGCTAATCTTAAGAAGTGCACGTTTTGCATGGAATCTGTTGTGTTTCTTGGATATGTTGTTAGTTCGCAGGGAATAAGTGTAGATGAAGAGAAGGTAAGGACAATAAGGGACTGGCCTACACCTAAGAATGTGAACGAGCTGAAAAGTTTTCATGGTTTGGCAAGTTTTTATCGAAGGTTTGTTAAGGATTTCAGTTCCATTGCTGCACCTTTGAATGAACTTGTTAAAAAGAATGTTGTTTTTAAGTGGGGTGAAGTGCATGAAAAGGCTTTTAACATTTTGAAAGATAAGCTAACTAATGCACCATTGCTGAGTTTGCCTAACTTTGACAAAGCTTTTGAAATAGAATGTGATGCATCTGGGATTGGAATATGGGCTGTTTTGATTCAAGATTCCAAACCTATTGCTTACTTTAGTTAAAAGTTAAGTAGGGTAGCATTAAACTATCCTACTTATGACAAGGAGCTTTATGCATTAGTGAGAACTCTACAAACATGGCAGCATTACTTGTGGCCAAGGGAATTCATTATTCATTGTGATTATGAGAGTTTGAAGTTTCTGAAGACCCAAGGTAAGCTTAATAAGAGACATGCTAAGTGGCTAGAGTTTATAGAAACGTTTCCTTATGTAATCAAGTACAAGCATGGGAAGGAAAACGTTGTGGCTGATGCATTGTCCAGGAGGTACGTATTACTTACTTCCTTGCAAACTAAATTGCTTGGTTTTGAATTGCTTAAGGATTTGTATGCTAATGATTCTGATTTCAGCCAAGCATGGAATGCATGTGCTAAGTGTGCGTTTGGTGATTTCTATAGGCATTAGGGATTTCTGTTCAAAAAAGACAAACTATGTGTGCCTATTTGTTCTGTTCGTGAGATGTTTGTTAGGGAAAGTCATGGTGGAGGTTTGATGGGTCACTTTGGAGTTCAAAAGACTTTAGATATTTTGCGTGAGCATTTTTATTGGCCTAAAATGAAACTTGATGTGCAATCTATTTGTGATAAGTGTATTACATGTAGGCAAGCAAAATCTAAGGTTAAACCTCATGGATTGTACACCCCTTTACCTGTGCCCAATCAACCTTAGATTGATATATCTATGGACTTTGTTTTAGGATTGCCCAGGACTCAAAGTGGAAAGGATAGCATATTTGTTGTTGTTGATAGGTTTAGTAAGATGGTTCACTTTATTGCATGTTCTAAAACCAATGATGCAACACATATTGCTGATTTGTTCTTCAAGGAAGTGGTTCGTTTGCATGGGTTACCAAAGACAATTGTCAGTGATAGAGATGTTAAGTTCTTAAGTCATTTTTGGCGCACTTTGTGGAATAAATTAGGCACTAAACTCTTGTTTTCTACTGTTGCACATCCTCAAACAGATGGACAAACTGAAGTAGTTAATAGGACACTCACTACATTGTTGCGTGCTATCATTCAAAAGAACTTAAAGCAATGGGAGAAGTGCTTGCCACATATTGAGTTTGCATATAATAGGACTGTTCATTCTACTTCTTCCTATTCTCCTTTTGAGGTTGTTTATGACTTTAACCCTTTAACTCCTTTGGATATTTTCCCTTTACCTGCTAATGAGCATGCTAATTTTGATGGAAAGAAAAGGGCAGATTTTGTGAAGGAATTGCATGCAAGGGTTCGAAATAACATTGAAATGAGGAATGAGTAATATGCCAAGCAAGCCAACAATGGGCGTTTGAAAGTTGTTTTCCAACCTGGAGATTAGGTTTGGGTGCACTTACGAAAGGAAAGGTTTCTTTCACAAAGGAAATCAAAATTGCAGCCTAGGGGAGATGGTCCTTTTCAAGTTTTGGAGAGAATCAATGATAATGCTTACAAACTGGATCTGCCAAGTGATTATGGTTATGTTAGTGCTACTTTTAATGTGGCTGATTTATCTTTGTTTGATGCAGGAGATTCGATCGTTCATGACAAAAGAATATCGATTTTTGTACCCATCATGCAACACCTTCCTATCAAATTGCCATGGATGCTCAAGCAAAATATGACCAGCATGCATTGGTGCCACATCACAGAGAACCTCATCCTTGTACTTGCCAATTGAGAACAAAACTCGAATTTGCTTGTTCACCTTCACTTCTCCAAAATCATTTAACCACTGTAACTTGTATGGTTTTGGATGTCTCATAGTCTGCAATTTCAATTTTTCTACCAACAAAGTACTAGCAACATTAATACAACTCCCACTATCAATAATTAGAGTGCATACCTTGTCCTTCACATGGCATCTTGTGTGAAAAATATGCTCCCGCTGCTCCTTATCCCCATCATCCTTAGGTTGTATGCTTAACGCTCTCCTTGTAACTAGCAAATCTCCATGTGCTGGTTCTTCCACTTCAACATCAGAACCTTCTTCCAATGGTGGCATCTCATCATCACTTGAGATTTCACCATCTGCCCTTACAACCATAACCCTTTTGTTGGAACATTCTGAAGCAATATGTCCGAATCCTTGACACTTAAAGCACTTAATATCACGTGATATAGAAGGTGGTTTATATTCAAATTTAATTTCAGAATTACCTTTAGGAGGAATCGAAACAGAATTCTTCAACTTTGCTTCGTCTTTTGTCTTCAATTCAGCTTTGTTGTCCTTCCAATTTGATGCAGAGCCATATGACGAGCTAGATCTGAATCTCTTTGCCTTGATTTGCTTTTCCACTTTAATAGCCTTGTGCAATAAATCCTCCATCTCTACATAATGTTGCAACTCAACCACATCAGCAATCCACCAATGAATCTAGCCATTGTTGCTTCTCTATCTTCATCTATGTTTGCTCTAATCATGCCAATTTTCATCTCCTTGTAATAATCCTCCACACTTTTAGATCCTTGAACCAACCCGTGCAACTTCCTATACAAATCTCTGTAGTAATGGCTGGGTATGAATCTCTTGCGCATCACCGTCTTCATCTCTTCCCATGACTGAATTGGTCTTTCACCATTCCTGCGTCTATTGATCGCCAATTGATCCCACCATATGCTTGCATAATCTGTAAACTCCATAGTCGCTAATTTTACTTTCTTCTCCTCGAAGTAATTATGGTAATCAAATACATGCTCAACCTTTCTTTCCCAATCCAAATACAATTCAGGATCATTCTTTCTTTGAAAGGCTGGAATTTTCATCTTTATGCTGCCTAAATTGTTGTCCCTCTTGAAATTGAACTTCTTGTTCTGTCTATGACTTCTCCTTTCCAATTTAGAATCAACTTCTTCTTCTTCTTCTTCATCAGTTTGATGTTTTGTTTTCGAAACAGAAGAGGATTCCAATTCTCTCATCCTAGCATTCATCAATTTGAATTGATCTCTTGATGAACAATTTCATATCAGTATCATGTGATTCGCCTCCTTCCTTACTCATGTTGTCAACCTGTGTAAAATGAAAAGAAAAAAAACAATTTTGTTCCTCACACTCCCTCACGTGTTTGCACTCAATCAGATAGGTAACCCTCGTGTTTCATTCTTTTTGGCTTTTTCTTTAATGATATTCACTCTTGCCTTTTACCACTCAAAAACCCTAGCTGCCTCCTTTATGTTCTTAATGGAATCACAAACTAATGGAGAACCAGGTGCTGACCAATCTGAAATTCGCAAGCAAGTTGATGATTTCAAATATTATGTAGATCCTCTGCATGGAATTGGTGGTCCAATGACTAGGGCAAGGACAAAGAGAATGAAAGAAGCTTTACAATGTTTGATAATGGATGTTCAATATAAAGAAGCTGCAAAACTTGAAGATTCCAAAGCTTCACCAAGAGATGTTACATATCTATGTGTGCAAGGGTTAAATTTGGAAGATCAACAAGAGTGCACGAGCTAATTAGAGAATTTTTCTTTAATTTTCGTTTTTGGGTTTTTATGTTATGATTATCATGTGTAATTTCGTTTTGGGCTTTTAGATTCTAAATATCAGATTATGTTTTTTTAAGACTTTTTATTTAAAGAATAATTAGGCCCAGTCTATTTGTAATCAGGTCCAAGTCAGTTTAGGGTTTCTTTTAGGTGTTTTCTATTTAAGGGCATTAACTATGTATTGTTTAGGGATGAATATCAATTCAAAAGAATTATTCAGGAAAAGCCTTAGCTTTTGTTTTCTTGTGTTCTTGATTGAATGCATGAACTTGACTTATCAAAGGAGTGATCAACCTTTGTGGCGTCTCTAAATTAGGGTTTAAAGGCCTTAGTTTCCTTTAGGTTCTAATTCTGATCTTTCTTCAACTCATTCCTTGTGTAATTAGGGTTTCTAATCCGTTGAGATTTGGGTTCCTAAGGCTGGTCGCCTAGAGGGTCTGTATCACAAACTCAATAAATTCAAAGAAATAGATAGCAACAATCTCGAAAACCAGAGTGTTAAAGACTTAGTTGAAGCAATTTAGATATTCAAAAATCAAAGATGACCAACTCTATAGAATCAAAAATAATAATAAAACGTCAAACAGAAGCAAAAGACATATGAAATAAACCACTAGAATCAACAAATTGTTGAAAATCCCAAAACACAAGGAAACAGCCTTGTTCTTGTTATTTCCCTTCTTTTTTTTTCTTGCACGATTTTTTTTAAAATCAGAAACAAGGTGCACACGATTCATGAAAGACAAGAAGAAACGAATTTCAGCAATATTGACTCAAATTCAATAGCAAGATTCAATATTTCAAAGAATTTAGATCAAGAGTCAATAAAAAATCAAAACTTTTTATAAGAAAAAGTTTTGAACAGTGCAAGAATTCAAAATTCAAGAACCTTTTTCAAGATTGTAACTTTTTTTTTATATTTGAGAATAACAAAAAAAAATGCGACAAACAAACTTGCCTCGGAACCTGGCTCTGATACCAATTGATACAGACCCTCTAGGCGACCAGCTCTAGGAATCCAAATCTCAACGGATTAGTAACCCTAATTATTACACAAGGAGCGAGTTGAAGAAGATCAGAATTAGAACATAAAGGAAACTAAGGCCTTTAAACCCTAATTCAGAGACACCACAAAGGCTGATCACTCCTTTGATAAGTCAAGTTCATGCATTCAATCAAGAACACAAGCAAACAAAAGCTAAGGCTTTTCCTGAATAATTCTTCCGAATAAATGTTGATCCCCAAACAATACATAGTTAATGTCCTTAAATAGAAAACACCTAAAAGAAACCCTAAACTGACTTGGGTCTGATTACAAGTAGACTGGACCTAATTTTTCTTTAAATAAAGTCTTAAAAAAACATAATATGATATTTCTAATCTAAAAGCCCAAAATAAAATTACAAATGATAATTATAACATAAAAGCCCAAAAACGAAAATTAAAGAAAAATTCTCTAATTAGCTCGTGCACTCTTGTTGATCTTTCAGATTTAACCCTTGCACACATAGATATGTAACCTCTCTTGGTGAAGCTTTGGAATCTTCAAGTTTTGCACCTTCTTTCATCCTCTTTGTCCTTGCCCTAGTCATTGGACCACCAATTCCATGCTGAGGATCTACATAATATTTGAAATCATCAACTTGCTTGCGAATTTCAGATTGGTCAGCACCTTGATCTCCATTAAAAGCTGAATGGCGCTGCATTGAAATATCCAACTTATGATAAAGAGGTGTATGCTTTAGTAAGAGCATTGAACACATGGCAGCACTATCTTCTTCCTAAGGAATTTGTTATCCATACTGATCATGAGAGCTTGAAGTATTTGAAGGTACAAAATAAGTTGAATAAACGACATGCTAAATGGAGTGAATTCATTGAATCGTTTCCATACATCATCAAGTACAAGAAGGGAAAGGAAAATGTCGTTGTTGATGCTTTGAGTCAAAGGTATGCACTTATTGCCACTTTAGATGCTAAATTGCTAGGCTTTTAGCATATTAAAGAATTGTATGAGAAAGATAGTGATTTTAGTAATGTTTATAATGCGTGCAAGAATGCTAGTTTTGATAAGTTCTATAGGCATAATGGTTACCTATTTCGTATGAGACAACTTTGCATTCCTAAGTGTTCTATGTTATTAGTTTTGATTCATGAAGCACATGAAGGGGGTTTAATGGGACACTTTGGCATATCTAAGACTTTAGATGTTTTGCAGGAGCACTTCTTTTGGCCTAATATGTGATCCGATGTTTCTAAGTATTGTGCTAATTGCATTACATGTTTACAAGCAAAGTATAAAGTGCATCCACATGGTTTATACACACCATTACCTGTTTCACATGCACCTTGGATATCTGTTCCTTTGGATTTTGTTATTGGTTTACCTAGAACTAGACGTGGATTTGATAGTATATATGTTGTAATTGATAGGTTTTCTAAAATGGTACACTTCATTCCATGTCATAAAATTGATGATGCTTCACATGTTGATTTGTTCTTTAAAGAAATAGTTTGTTTGCATGGTATGCCTAAATCCATTGTGAGTGATAGAGATGCAACATTTTTATCTTACTTTTGGAAAACTTTGTGGGCAAAATTGCTGTTTAGTACTACTTGTCAACTACAAACTGAGGTAGTGAATAGAACTTTGGGACAATTATTGAGAGCCATCATTAAAAAGAATCTGAAATCATGGGATGATTGTTTACCTCATGTAGAGTTTGCATATAATAGCAGTGTGCATTCCTCTACTCATTATTCACCTTTTGAGATTGTTTATGATTTTAATCCTTTAACACCATTAGATTTATCTCATTTACCTTTGGATGAACAAGTTGATTTTTATAGAGCTAAAAAGGCAGAATATGTGAGAAACATTCATGAAACAGTCAAGCAAAATATTGAGAAAAAAAAATCAGCAAGTGATGACTCAAAGAAATCACGGAAGAAAGAAAGTGATTTTTGAGCCTGGTGATTGGGTATGGTTGCATTTACGCAAGGAAAGGTTTCCTAAGCAAAGGCATTCAAAGCTTCAACCAAGAGGAGATAGTCCTTTTCAAGTTGTTGCAAGGATCAATGACAATGCTTACAAATTAGCTCTTCCTGGTGAGTATAATGTTAGTGCTACTTTTAATGTTTATGATTTACTTCCTTTCGATTATACATGTGATGATTTGAGGGTGAATCCTTTTGAGGAAAGGGGGAGTGATGTAGAGCATGGAGACGTCATTAATGGAAATTTGAGTTCAAGTGCAAATAAGAAGAAGCTAGATTTTTTGAGCTATGATGGAGGTCCAATTACAAAAGTTAGAGCTAAACAAATGAAATATGCACTTAATTGGCTTATTATGTGTTATTTGGATCAATCTGCTCAAGAGGGAAATTGCATGGCCTGCCCAAGACTTGTGAATTTAATTAAATTTGATACAAATGAGAAGAAAGTCGAATTCCAAGACCACCAATCTTAGGAATTTAGGATTTATTCATTTTCTATAAGAATTTGGAAATCTTAGCAGATTTGGTATCTATTGGATTTATTGTGTTATTTAAATTCCTTTTTGAATAAGGAAATCTAGGCGGATTTGATATCTTAGTAGATTTGGTTTTTTTCTTTTTAAATAAGTAGAGTTCCTAATCAAACAAGGATTTGAACTCTTTCTTCTATATATGTAATTGGAACAGTTCAGATGATTGAATACAAATTTGAATTTTCTCTTAAAGTTCTTGTCAGGGTTCTTAGTTGAAATTCTTAGAGGTTTTCTTATTTGAATTTTCTTAGAGGTTTCCTTGAAATTCTCTAAGAATTTCGCCACTTACAATTAGGGTTCTTAGTTATTTGATAACTAAAGGCTCCTGATTCGTGATCTTTAGGTAATAGTATCAATAGGTTGTTACGGGTCTTGTTTGATAGATAAGTAAGGATCGTATCAATGCTTCTTTTGGTTTTCAAAGGAGCGAATTTAACTATTTCTTCTAACCCAAATCTCTCTTCTCTTCCTAGTTGTTTTCAAATTTTGTTGTAGGAATTTGAAGAATTGTTTCCCGAAACTACGCTAGAAGGATTGCCACCACTTAGAGGGATTAAACACCAAATTGACTTCATTGCTGGAGCACAAATTCCAAACCCTAATTACTTCCTTTCAATTATGCAGGTGATGATTCGAGGGCGAATCCTTTTGAGGAAAGGGGAAGTGATGCAGAGCATGGAGATGACATTAATAGAAATTCGAGTTCAAGCACAAATAAGAAGTTGGATCCTTTGAGCTATGATGGAGGTTCAATTACAAGAGCTAGAGCTAAACAAATGAAAGATGTATTGAATGGGCTTATTTTGTGTTATTTGGATCAATCTGCTCAAGAGGGAAATTGCATGGGCTGTCCAAGACTTGTGAATTTAATTAGATTTGATACAAAGGAGAAAGTCCAATTACAAGCCCGCCAAACATAAGAATTTCGTCCAGCCCATAGGATTTTAGTGTTTATTTGTTTTCTATAAGAATTTGGAAATCTTAACAGATTTGGTATATATTAGATTTATTGTTTTATTTGTTTTCTTTTTTAATAAGGAAATCTGGGTAGATTTGATATCTTAATAGATTTGGTTTCCTTTTTAAATAAGTAGAGTTCTAAATCAAATAAGTATTTGAACTCTTTCTTCTATATATGTAATTGGAACAATTCAAATGATTATGATTGAATACAATTTGGATTTTTCTCTTAAAGTTTTTGTGAGAGTTCTATAAGAATTTCGCCACTTATAATAGGGTTCTTAGTTGTTTGATAACTAAAGACTCCTAATTCGTGATCTTTGGTAATAATATCAAGAGGTTGTTACAAGTCTTGTTTGATATATAACCAAGGATCGTATCATGACATCCATTTGAAATAGTTTAAAACCTTTAAAGGAAGCTTGCAAGTAGCATTCTAATGGACTCGAATTTAGTAATTGGATCAAAGGTCTCATCATAATCAATGCCCTCTTCCTGATTATATCCTTGAGGAAGAAGTCTAGCCTTATTTCTAGTCACAATACCATGTTCATCAAATTTGTTTCTAAAAACCAATTTTGTACCAATAATAGTGTGATTGGAAGGTCTAGGTATAAGCTCCCAAACTTTGCTCCTTTCAAATTGATTTATTTCATCTTACATGGCAATAATCCAAAAATCATCACTAATGAGACAATGTTCTTAGGTTCTATATGAGACAATAATGCAAAATTATCAACAAAGTTTTATAAAGTGTCTTCTTGTTGTTACCCCTTCATTTGGATGGTTATGGACAAATTTTCATTCCTCTGAAAGATCAAACTATGTTTCTTCTTCAAGTGAAGTAGATTCTTGATTGTCAAAGAGATCTTCATTCTCATCCTTAGATGTTGAAGGATTTTCATTTGATTGAACAGTATCTTTATTCATTGACTCCATAGGTAGTTCTTGAATATCACCTTCATTCTTATTTCTTAGCAAATAGATGTTAGATTTATCAAAAAAAACATGAATGACTCCTTCAATAATAATAGTTCTCTTATTATACACACGATAAGATTTTCTTATTGAATAATAGCCAAGAAATATACCTCATCTTCAATAGTCATGAAACAAGCATTTGCATGTTCAGTTTGTTCTTCATCTTCACTCTCTTCTTGATCCCAAGTGCAAGTAAATCCTTTCTTGTTTTTGCTCTTGCACTTCTTTTCTTTCTCTCTTAATCTTGGGCAGTCTGCCTTGAAGTGATTTGGACTTCCGCATTCATAGCATTGTTTTGAGTTGGTATTTGTGGATATGGATGACTTCTTTTTGAATTTGTTGAAGTGTCCCTTTTTGGACATTTTCTTGAAGTTCTTCATGACAAGAGCTATCTCCTCATCACTAGAAGATTCATTATTATTGTTCTCTTTGGCTTTGAGTGAGAAGTCATGAGTTTAACCACTTCATCCTTATGTCATGAGTGAGAAGTGATCCAATAAGTTCTTCAACTGGTTTCTTCTTAAAGTCATGAGTTTCTAGCATAGCAGTGGTTTTGCCTTCCCAAGCCTTTGGTAGAGCATTGAGTATCTTCATGTTGTTCTCCTATAGAATATGACTTATTTACACTTTTAAACCATTAATAATGTAAGTAAAGCTAGTAAAAATTTCAGTAATATTTTCATTTGATTTCATAGAGAAAGTTCATACTCCCTTGTAAGCATACCAAGTTTTGTCTCTTTTACTTGGTTTGTACCTTCATGAGTCACTTCAAGTAGTCTTCACATTTCATGTGCAGATTCACAACATCTTACCCTGTTATATTCATTCATATCAAGTGCACAAGTAACAGTGTTCAGAGCAAAAAAATTTAGGGTCATTTTCTTTTTATCTTCATTGTCAAATTCTTCAGATATTTTGTCAATCTTGATACCATCAATAACTTTAAAAGGAACATACGGACCATTTTCAACTATATTCCATAATTCATAGTTCAGAGAAGATATATAGATTCTAACTCTATTTTTCAAGAAATTATAATTTGTACCTTTCAACAAAGGAGGTCTAGTAGTAGACTAACCTTCTACCATCATAGTGTTGTTTAGATGTGCCACATAATCTTTGCTTATAAGTGGTTAAACCTTTTTTAAACAAGAAGATCTGCTCTGATACCAATTGAAAAACCTAAGAGGGGGTGAATTAAGTTTTTACCCGATTTTTCAACATAATTCAATAAAACACCTCTTTGACAACAAATATCAAACACTTGGTGTGCTAGTTTATGTGTGAGAAATAATGTGTTCAAATAAAATGCAGAAATTAAAGCAATGATTTATAGTGGTTCGGTTTATCCAACAAAACCTAATCCACTTCCTTGAGTTATGATTTATCGAATCCCTTAACTAATCAAATAAATGATATTACAAAAGAGGCTCGCCCAATTCACCTTAGGGTTTTACAAATAACCTCTCAACCAATCAAGACTCACTCAACCCTTGAGTTTTACAAACACAACCTTGATTATAAAATAATACCACTACTCTCCTTAGTGAATCCTAACAATACAATTCAATTCAAGGTTTACCCAAAGGTTTTACAAACAAACCTCGAAAACAAAACAACCTACACAAGGTTCACCATAACACTTAGGTTTTATGCTACTTGGAACCTTGATACAATTACAATCAATAATAAGAGATAAAGAGTTTGATAGATATCACCTTAATGTGAAGATATATCAATTTGAAGACCTCATTGAGTAATTTGTTTCTTTAGATTGCTCAAGAACACCAATGATTTAGTAAAGACCCTTCTTGGATAATTTTCATAATGTAAATGTTATGAAAGGTTTTCAAAATGTTTTATGAAGAATAAGAATCAGATTTTTGCTTAAAGAGTCGTTGTTATGAGTTTTTTAAACAATTGAGTATTTATATGTATGCCCCAACGATCATAAAAATGGCTTTTTAAATCCCACTCAAGAGAAGTGCGGTCAATCGCATATCAGACAGGTCATCCGCAAGTGTTCCAAAGAGCTCTGGACATACTGCAGACGATGAGCTGAGTAGTCCGATCGACCGCATGATTTTGTGGTTGACCGCACATGCATTCAAATTATGCAATACAAGATTCCAATCAACTCTAAGAGTTGTGAAATATATTTTATAGAATTTTAAGTATATGCATGTATTTTGAAATCATTTCAAATACCCAACTCATGTTTTATCTTTATGGAGTGCATTTTGAAAAACGTTTCACTTTTATTGAGCAACCTATAGAAATTATTACTCATAGAGGTAGATTTAGAGATATCTAAGAATAACACTACACCTCTAGATTCTATATAATTCAAAAACCGCTTATCTTCAACACTTGATAACATTCAATCTTTCCTGAAGACTTGAAACTTCAATCTTGTATGGATTAGACATATGAATCTTAAAAGACCAACACTTATACAATTAATACATTAGTGCTTATCAATGTTTGTCATTAATCAAAATTAAGACATTAAAAGCTTTAAGGCTTTCATTGTTCAACATAAATTTCCTATTGGATGTAACAATTTAGAAATGCACTTTTAACATCAATTGAAATAATTTAAAACCTTTAAAAGGTGCAAATGCAAGTAACATTCTAATGGACTCTAGAAATCATCATAATCATTTGAGCTTCTTGATTATATCTTTGAGCAACAAGTCTAGCCTTAATTCTAGTGACAAAACCATATTCATCAAGTATGTTTCTAAAAATCCATTTTGCACCAATAATGGTGTGTAATTTTGAAGGTCTAGGTACAAGTTCTCAAACTTTGCTCCTTTCAAATTGATTTAATTCATCTTGCATGGCAATAATCAAAAATCATCACTAAGAGCTTCATCAATGTTCCTAGGTTATATATGAGACAATAATACAAAAATATCAACAAAGTTTATAAAGTGTCTTCTAGTTCTTACCACTTCATTGGGATTACCAATAATTTGATCATTAGGATGATTATGGACGTATTTCCATTTCTTTGGAAGATCATGACTTATCTCTCCTTCAAGTGAGGTTGATTCTTGAATATCAATGATCTATTTACTTTAATCTTTATAGATTGAATGATCTTCATTTCATTTGTTCATCTCTTGGCAAGTAAATGTTAGACTCATCAAATAGAACATGAATAGCTTCATCAATAACCATAGTTCTTTTATTGTAAACACGAAAAGCTTTTCTATTTGAAGAGTAGCCAAGAAACAAACCTTAATCAGATTTCTTGTCAAACTTACGAAAATTGTCTTTGACATT
The DNA here is from genome assembly GCA_019593545.1 of Apocynum venetum. NCBI lineage: Eukaryota > Viridiplantae > Streptophyta > Magnoliopsida > Gentianales > Apocynaceae > Apocynum > Apocynum venetum. The sequence continues at coordinate 81,679 of SRSM01000044.1, read as the reverse complement.
TAGAATAAACCATTTACAACCAAACACTTTAAAATAGGAAATGGAAGGAGTTTTGTCAAACATAAGCTCATAAGGGGTTTTCTTAACAAAGGATCTAAGAAGCACTCTATTAATAATATAGCGAGAAGTATTCACATATTCAACCCAAAAATAAATTTTAAATAGTATGGAACATGCCATTTCTTGTAAAGTACGATTTTTCCTTTCAACAACACTATTTTGTTGAGGAGCTTTTGCAACTGACAAATTGTGAGATATATCATTCTCATCACATAATTTTGTAAAAATATTATTGCAAAACTCTATACCATTATCACTTCCAATGAAGATAAGTTTGCAACCAATGGGGTTTTGTACTTGTTTAAAGAGACAAAAGCTTTAAAAACTTCATCTTTACTCAACAAGAATAATATCCAAGTAAATTTAGAAAAATCATCAACAATCACATGCACATATAGTTTGCCACCAATGCTCATGGTTCTCATATGTACAAGTTCAAGAGATTTTGAAGTAGAGACATTTTCTTTGATTTGAAAGAGCTCTTGACTTATTTACATGAATTACAAATATGATCTTTCTTAAAATTAATGTTAGGTAAACCTCTAACATACTAAAGTTTTGAAAAAATATGCAAAGTATCTATGCTAGCATGTCCTAATTTACGATGCCAAAGATATGCATCACCAAATTTAAAAGAAAGGCATGTAACATTTTGTTCAACTAAATAATCAAAATAAATATCATACATATTTTCATTTCTTCATGCTTGCAGATGATCATTCTTGAGCTTGCGGTCGACCAAAACTTTTCCTTGGGTTGTCCGCAACCTTATTGTCCACTTAGTGGATGATCTATTTTTCCATGCGGTCGATCGAAACCTTCTCAAGGGTCGTCCGCAAGTTCACCAGAACTATCGGTCTTCACTTAAAGACAAAATCCACTTATATCATGATATTCAATGTTTGTGAGAAAATTTTGTAAAAGTAATTATATCAAATAATATGACAAGACAACTCAATTATCACTATATGCAATTAACATGTTTTATGAGGAAATAATTTAGCATGAAGAGCATATACAAAATACAAAAGCCAATTATAAAATTAATCAAGTATTGTATTGAAAATATTTTTCAATCACATATATAACACATATAGCATTATGATCAATTTCATAATTCATAATCAAGAAATTCTTACAAATGATTCAATTTCAAAGAATGAATTTCTTCATGAAGAACATTGTACCTTAGTATATTATATTTGATAATGTGTATTGAACAAACTCTCTTGACATGCTATATTGCTCCTTCATGATCATCATATTGAGTTACCTACAAAGAAGATGAAACTTTTGGAATCCAAGTGACTTTGGATCCATGAGAATTAGTCGAATTTGTTTTAACAATTCAAATAATTTTTGCACCATTCTCGATTTTCTTCTTGGCATAACATATATTTACCTTATGACCAAACTTACCACAATAGGTACAACATATTCTTGATGACATATGAGTATGTGTGTGATGTACTTTATGATGCGCATGTGAGATATTCTTGTGTGATATATTTTTGTGTGTATGCAAGGCATCATCATGTGTATCAATAAAACCAATACCTCTCTTATCCTTAGAGAGTATTTGAGTACCAAGTAATTTATTCAAATTATCTCTACCATATGTGAGTTTATGTAAACTAACACTTAAATCATCTATTCTCAACTTCATAGCATCATAGTCACTAATCATGTCATCCAATTTCTTGTTTCTAATAACAAGATCATTTATTAGCAAGATAGCTCACTTTATTGCATGTTCTAAAACCAATGATGCAACACATATTGCTGATTTGTTCTTCAAGGAAGTGGTTCGTTTGCATGGGTTACCAAAGACAATTGTCAGTGATAGAGATGTTAAGTTCTTAAGTCATTTTTGGCGCACTTTGTGGAATAACTTAGGCACTAAACTCTTGTTTTCTACTGTTGCACATCCTCAAACAGATGGACAAACTGAAGTAGTTAATAGGACACTCACTACATTGTTGCGTGCTATCATTCAAAAGAACTTAAAGCAATGGGAGAAGTGCTTGCCACATATTGAGTTTGCATATAATAGGACTGTTCATTCTACTTCTTCCTATTCTCCTTTTGAGGTTGTTTATGGCTTTAACCCTTTAACTCCTTTGGATATTTTCCCTTTACCTGCTAATGAGCATGCTAATTTTGATGGAAAGAAAAAGGCAGATTTTGTGAAGGAATTGCATGCAAGGGTTCGAGATAACATTGAAAGGAGGAATGAGCAATATGCCAAGCAAGCCAACAAGGGGTGTTTGAAAGTTGTTTTCCAACCTGGAGATTGGGTTTGGGTGCATTTACGAAAGGAAAGGTTTCCTTCACAAAGGAAATCAAAATTGCAGCCTAAGGGAGATGGTCATTTTCAAGTTTTGGAGAGAATCAATGATAATGCTTACAAACTGGATCTGCCAAGTGATTATGGTAATGTAAGATCAACATTAGTATTTTCAAGGAATTTCACCTTATCATTTAAATCAAGACAGATTTTTATGGAAATCAACATGGCATTTTCATCTATGAGTCTAGTATTTTCGAAAGATAGCTTCTCTACTTGACATTTCAAGACTTTGTTTTTCTTGACAATCTTCTTCATTTCTTGATAGAGGTTGGAAATAAATTCATCTTTATCAAATATATCACACAAATCATTATCACTTTCACTATCAACTAAAGTAGAAGTTTTTTATGTATTTACATCATTTTCAATAGCCATGAAACAAACATTTGCATGCTCAGTTTGTTCTTTATCTTCACTCCCTTCTTGATCCCAAGTGCAAGCAAGTCCTTTCTTGTTTTGGGCTTATACTTCTTTTCTTTCTCTCTTAATTTTGGGCAATTTGCCTTGAAGTGATTTGGACTTCAGCATTGCTTTGAGTTAGTGTTTGTGGATGTGGATGGCTTCTTTTTGAATTTGTTGAAGTGTCCCTTTTTGAATATTTTCTTAATGTTCTTCATTAGAAGAGTTATCTCCTCATAATCCATTTCTTCCTCATCAGTAGAAGATTCATTATCGTTGTTCTCTTTGGTTTTGAGAGCAATCCCTCTTTTCCCTTTGCCTTCTACTTCTTGATCATTTAACCACGTCATCCTTATGTCATGAGTGAGAAGTGATCCAATAAGTTCTTCAATTGGTTTCTTCTTCAAGTCATGAGTTTCTAGCATAGCAGTGGTTTTACCTTCCCAAGCCTTTGGTAGGGCATTGAGTATCTTCACGTTGTTCTCCTATAGAATATGACTTACTAAACACTTTTAAACCATTAATAATGTTAGTAAAGTGAGTAAACATATCAATAATATGTTCATTTGATTTCATAGAGAAAAGTTCATACTCCCTTATAAGAATACCAAGTTTTGTCTCCTTTACTTGGTTTGTACCTTCATGAGTCACTTCAAGTAGTCTCCACATTTAATATGCAGATTCACAACACCTTACCCTGTTATACTCATTCATATCAAGTGCACAAGTAAGAGTGTTCATAGAAAGAAAATTTATGGTCATTTTCTTTTTATCTTCATCATCAAGTTCCTCAAATATTTTGTCAATCTTGATACCATCAATAACTTTAAAAGGAACATAAGGACCATTTTCAACTATATTGCATAATTCATAGTTCAGAGAAGATATATAGATTCTAACTCTATTTTTTCAGAAATGATAATTTGTACCATTCAACAAAGGAGGTCTAGTAGTAGAATAACTTCTACCATCTTAGTGCTATGTAGATGTGCCATAGAATCTTTGCTTCTAGGTGGTTAAACATTTTTAAACAAGAAGACCTGCTATGATACCAATTGAAAAACCTAAGAGAGGGGGGGTGAATTAGGTTTTTATCCGATTTTTCTTTTTTAACCTAATTCAATAAAATACCTCTTTGACAACAAATATCAAATACTTGGTGTGCTAGTAAAAATGTAGAAAGTTGAGCAATGAACACAATTGAAAGCCCTGATGCTTTTAATTGTCTTAATTTTTATTAATGACAAACATTGATGAGGACTAATGTCTTGTTTGAACAAGTGATAGAGTTTTTTGATTCATGATCTAATCCATGCAAGGACAAGATTTCAAATCTTCAAGGAAATATACAAATCAAGACTTTTTGGGCTTTTAATTCTAATTATCATATTATGTTTGTAAGACTTTTTTATTTAAGGAATAATTAGGCCTAATCTACTTGTAATCAAGCCCAAGTCAGTTTAGGGTTTCTTTTAGGTGCTTTCTATTTAAGGACATTAACTATGTATTGTTTGGAGATTAACATCAATTCAAAAGAATAGTATGAAAGACTTAGCAATTTTCTCATTGAAAAAGGTTTTTCTAGAGGAATAGTAGATACTACACTTTTTATTAAAAACAAAGCACATGATATTTTGATTGTTCAAATATATGCTGATGATATCATATTTGGAGCTACTGATGAAAATATGTGCAAAGATTACTCTAAGACAATGCATGATGAATTTGAAATTAACATGATGGGTGAGTTGACATTCTTTCTTGGGTTACAAATTAAGAAAGCCAAGTACACAAAAGAACTACTGAAAAGGTTTGGAATGGTTGATTCAAAGGAGATTGATACTCCTATGTGATGCGGAGCATAGAGATGTCATTAATGGAAATTCGAGTTCAAGCACAAATAAGAAGAAGCTGGATCCTTTGAGCTATGATGGAGGTCCAATTACAAGAGCTAGAGCTAAACAGATGAAAGATGCACTCAATGGGCTTATTTTGTGTTATTTGGATCAATCTGCTCAAGAGGGAAATTGCATGGGCTGTCGAAGACTTGTGAATTTAATTAGATTTGATACAAAAGAGAAGAAAGTCCAATTACAAGCCCACCAAACTTAAGAATTTCGTCCAGCCCATAAGGATTTTAGGGTTTATTTGTTTTCTATAAGAATTTGGAAATCTTGGCAGATTTGGTACCTATTAGATTTATTGTTTTATTTGTTTTCCTTTTTGAATAAGGTAATCTGGGTAGATTTGATATCTTAGTAGATTTGGTTTCCTTTTTAAATAAGTAGAGTTCCTAATCAAACAAGGATTTGAACTCTTTCTTCTATATATGTAATTTGAACAAATCAGATGATAATGATTGAATACAATTTTGAGTTTTCTCTTAAAAGTTCTTGTGAGAGCTTTGCTTTGAAATTCTCTAAGAATTTCGCCACTTATAATTAGGGTTCTTAGTTGTTTGATAACTAAAGGCTCCTAATTCGTGATCTTTGGTAATAGTATCAAGAGTTTGTTACGGGTCTTGTTTGATAGATAAGCAAGGATCGTATCAGTTTGGTATCAGAGCCTAGGTTGCGGGAAACAGGTTGTTCTATAACCTTCTTATCATTTTGTTTCAGTTCGGAAAAAAAAACGAAAAAAAAAAAAAAAAAGATTGAGAAAGTTGATTTCAAGTTTCAGAAAAAAAGATCAAAGATTCGTTCTTGTTGTTTGAGTCCAAGTTTGGGGCAAAAAAAAAAAAAAAAAAAAGGGTTACAGATTCATTCTTTTCACCAAAGATCCATTCTTTTCGTTTGAGTTTTGGTTATCAAAGACTAAGAACTCATTCTTAGTGATTTGTAAAGGTTTAGCTCAAATAAGAACTTCAAAGAGAGGCTGTTGTGTGGTCAAATTTGGTGAGATCAATAGAGGGATTCAAAAACAGTCGAGTGAAACACGTGAGGGAGAGTTAGTTTAGGATTTTCCTTTTCTAACATTTTATTGCAGGTTTTTTACATCATGGAATCAAAAGATAGACTTACCTTAGAGGCAATACAAGGAATGATGCAAAAGATGTTGTCACAACAAGATGATCTTGCTAGTGACAACCAGAAATTGAAAGAAAGATTGAGGAGAATTGAGCAAGGCACTTCAAGTCGTGCTCAATCTGGAGGAACAAAACGAAATCTCATGGATGAATTAGAAGATGAATTTGACGTAGATTCTACACGTTTCAACAAAGAAAAATCTAAAGATGGGAACTTGGGGTCAATCAAGATGACGATTCCATCTTTCCAAGGCAAGAGCAATCCAGAAGCATATTTAGATTGGGAAAAGAAGGTCGAACATGTGTTTGAATGTCATAACTACACCGAAGAGAAGAAGGTAAAATTGGCTGTTGTAGGTTTTACTGATTATGCAAGTGTGTGGTGGGATCAGCTCTCAACTTCTAGGCGTAGGAGTGGAGAAGGTTCAATCTCTTCATGGTTTGAGATGAAAACAATTATGAGGAGGAGATTTGTACCACAACATTATTATAGAGAGTTGTACAATCTTTTACAGAGATTGAACCAAGGATCAAAGAGCGTTGAAGAGTATCATCAAGAGATGGAGATGGCCATGATTCGAGCCAATGTTGAGGAGGACAAGGAGGCTACTATGGCACGATTTCTTTCTGGTTTAAATCGTGACATTGCTAACCTGGTTGAATTGCATCATTATGTTGATTTTGAGGATATGGTACACATGGCAATTAAGGTTGAGAAGCAATTAAAGATGAGGAACAAATCTGGTTTGACTTCTACTTCTTCATGGAAGTCGAATTGGAAGGGAAACAAAGGTGGAGATTCAAATTCAAGCAAGGACAGATTTGAAGCAAATAAAAGTAAAGATGTTTCTACAACAAAAATACAACCTAAGGATGATAAATCTAAGGGTTCCTTGAGAGATCTGAAGTGCTTTAGATGCTTGGGATATGGACATAGGCAAGCCCAATGTCCTACTGTAAAGGTGATGGTTATACGAAATGGAGAAGTGGTGAGTGAAGATGAGGGAGATAATTTTGACTACAGTGACATGCCACTATTAGCAGAAGATTCAGAGGAAGCAGATGATGGAGAAACAGCCCCTGAAGGATCAGTTTTCAGCTTGGTCACAAGACGAGCACTAAGCATCCAATCCAAAGAGGATGAGGTACAACGTGAAAACATATTTCATACTAGATGCTTCATACATGATAAACTGTGTAGCATGATCATTGATGGGGGTAGTTGTACTAATGTTGTTAATGCTAGTTTAGTTGATAAATTGGGATTGAAAACAACTAAACACCCTAATCCCTATAGATTGCAATGGCTAAACAATACTGGAGATCTTAGGGTTACAAGGCAATCATTGATATCTTTCTCAATTGGACGTTATTCTGATCGGGTTTTATGTGATGTTGTTCCCATGCATGCTACTCATATATTATTGGGACGACCTTGGCAGTATGATAGGCGAGTTATGCATGATGGCTTCACTAATCGATATTCTTTTGTGATGGATGGACGACCTATTAAGTTGCTGCCCATGTCACCTAAAGAGGTGTTTGAAGATCAGAAAATATTGAGTGAATGTGAGAGTGCACAAAAAAAAAAGAAGATGCACGAGCAAAAGGAGAGCTGTGAGAAAAGCCATGAGAGGCGTGAGAAAAGAGAGGAAAAAGGAGAGGAAACAGAGGGGATGTGCCATGAGGAAAAGAATCTTGAGAGGGCACATGCAAAAGGAGAGAATAGTGTGCAAAGAGTGGCTAAACAAGAGGTAAAAGGCAATTTCTATGCAAGAGAGGGTGAGGTCCGAAAGGCCTATCTATCTAGGCAATCTATGCTTCTTTTGGTATTCAAAGGAGCGAATTTAACTATTTCTTCTAACCCAGATCTCTCTTCTCTTCCTAGTTCTTTTCAAACTTTGTTGCAGGAATTTGAAGAATTGTTTCCTGAAACTATGCCAGAAGGCTTGCCACCACTTAGAGGGATTGAACACCAAATTGACTTCATTGCTGGAGCACAAATTCCAAACCGACCAGCTTATAGAAGCAATCCTGAAGAAACCAAGGAGTTACAAAGGCAAGTGGATGAATTGTTGTCTAAGGGTTTGATCAAAGAAAGTATGAGTCCATGTGCAGTACCCGTGTTGTTGGTGCCTAAAAAAGATGGTTCTTGGCGAATGTGTGTTGATTGTCGAGCAATTAACAAAATTACGGTGATGATTCGAGGGCGAATCCTTTTGAGGAAAGGGGGAGTGATGCGGAGCATAGAGATGTCATTAATGGAAATTCGAGTTCAAGCACAAATAAGAAGAAGCTGGATCCTTTGAGCTATGATGGAGGTCCAATTACAAGAGCTAGAGCTAAACAGATGAAAGATGCACTCAATGGGCTTATTTTGTGTTATTTGGATCAATCTGCTCAAGAGGGAAATTGCATGGGCTGTCCAAGACTTGTGAATTTAATTAGATTTGATACAAAAGAGAAGAAAGTCCAATTACAAGCCCACCAAACTTAAGAATTTCGTCCAGCCCATAAGGATTTTAGGGTTTATTTGTTTTCTATAAGAATTTGGAAATCTTGGCAGATTTGGTACCTATTAGATTTATTGTTTTATTTGTTTTCCTTTTTGAATAAGGTAATCTGGGTAGATTTGATATCTTAGTAGATTTGGTTTCCTTTTTAAATAAGTAGAGTTCCTAATCAAACAAGGATTTGAACTCTTTCTTCTATATATGTAATTTGAACAAATCAGATGATAATGATTGAATACAATTTTGAGTTTTCTCTTAAAAGTTCTTGTGAGAGCTTTGCTTTGAAATTCTCTAAGAATTTCGCCACTTATAATTAGGGTTCTTAGTTGTTTGATAACTAAAGGCTCCTAATTCGTGATCTTTGGTAATAGTATCAAGAGTTTGTTACGGGTCTTGTTTGATAGATAAGCAAGGATCGTATCACTATGGCCACGTCTATTAAATTGGACAAAGATGAAAATGGTAAGATGGTTAATCAAACTACACATAGAGGTATGATTGGTAATATTTTATATTTAACTGCTAGTAGACTAGATATTATGTTCTTTGTTTGCTTATGCACTAGATTTCAATCATCTCCTAGAGAATCTCATTTATTTGCTGTCATACATATTCTTAGATACTTGAAAGAGACTATAGATTTTGGTTTATGATATCATAAATCTGTGTCATTTGAGTTAATTATATATACTGATGCAGATTATGAGGGATGTCGAGTAGAACATAAGAGTACTAGTGGTCACTGTCAATTTCTTGATTATTCCTTAGTTTCATGGTATAGCAAGAAACAAGCTTGTGTAGATCTTTCTACCACTGAAGTTGAATACATTTCTACTGGTAGTTGTTGTGCACAAGTTTTATGGATGAAAACCATTTTGAAAGATTATGACTTGAATTTCGATTGTATCACTATCAATTGTGATAACACTAGTGCCATTAATCTGACAAAGAATCCTATGCAACATGCAAAAACTAAGCATATAGATATTAAAAATTATTTCTTACATGACCATGTTTTAAAAGGTGAAATATCACTTGATTTTGTTAATACGGATGATAAATTAGCTGATATATTCACAAAGCCTTTTTGCTGAGAAAATGTTTCATTTCATTTTCCCATGATTTCAGCAAACTAAATTTCTGTTTAGTACTACTTTTTCATCCACAAACTGATGGACAAATTGAGGTAGTGAATAGAACGTTGGGACAATTATTCAGAGCTATCATTAAAAATAATCTAAAATCATGGAATGATTGTTTACCTCATGTAGAGTTTGCATAACATTAAATGAAGCAAATGCAAGTAGCATTCTAATGGACTATAATCTAGCAATTGTAGCAAAGGTCTCATCATAATCAATGCCATATTCCTGGTTATATCCTTGAGTAACAAGTCTAGCCTTATTTCTAGTCACAATACCATGTTCATCAAATTTGTTTCTAAAAACTCATTTTGTACCAATAATGGTGTGATGAGAAGGTCTATAGGTACAAGCTCCCAAACTTTGCTTCTTTCAAATTTATTTAATTCATCTTGCATGGCAATAATCCAAAAATCATCACTAAGAGTTTCATCAATGTTCCTAAGTTCTATATGAGACAATAATGCAAAATTATCAACAAAGTTTATAAAGTGTCTTCTTGTTCTTACCCCTTCATTTGGATCACCAATGATTTGATCCCTTGGATGGTTATGGACAAATTTTCATTCCTTTGGAAGATCAAACTTTGTTTCTTCTTCAAGTGAAGTTAGATTCTTGATTGTCAAAGACTTCTTCATTCTCATCCTTAGAGGTTGAAGGATCTTCATTTGATTGAACAACATCTTTATTCATTGACTTCATAGGTAGTTCTTGAATATCACCTTCATTCTCATTTCGTGGCAAATAGATGTTAGATTCATAAAAAACAACACGAATGACTCTTATTGTTCTCTTAATAATCATAGTTCTCTTATTATACACACGATAAGCTTTTCTTCTTATTGAAGAATAGCCAAGAAATATACCTTCGTTGGATTTCTTATCAAACTTACCAAGATTGTCTTTGACATTAAAATAAAGCATTTACAACCAAAAACCTTGAAGTAAGAAATAGGTGTTTTTTGAAACATAAGTTCATATGGAGTTTTCTTCACAAAAAGTCTAAGAAGCACTCTATTCACAATATAGCAATAAGTATTTACAACTGCAGCCCAAAAATACTTTAGCAAATTATTTTCACATAACATGAAACGAGTCATTTCCTGTAAAGTATGATTTTTCCTCTCAACAACACCATTTTGTTGAGGAGTTTTTGCAACAGAAAAATTGTGAGAAATCTCATTCTCATCACATAATTTAGTGAAGCTACTACTATTTCAAAATTCTCTACCATTGTCATTTCTAATGTAGATAAGTTTGCATCCGATGGTGTTTTATACTTGTTTGAAAAGCTTGACAAAAGCTTCATCTTTGCTCAACAAGAATAATAATATACCCATGTAAATCTAGAAAAGTCATAAACTATCACAAATGCATATTATTTGCCACCAAGACTCATTGTTCTCATAGGACCAAATAAATCCATATGTCCAAGTTCAAGAGGTTTTGAAGTAGAAACCATTTTCTTTGGTTTAAAAAGGAACTCTTAACATGTTTACCATATTGACATGTATCACAAATACTATCTTTTTCAAAACGAATGGCAGACAATCCTCTAACACATTGAGTTTTGATAGGTTATGCAAAGTATCCATGCTAACGTGTCCTAGTCTATGATGCCAAAGTTATGCATCATCATATTTCAAAGTAAGACATTTAACATTTTGTTCAACTAGATCATCAAAGTAAAGATCATACATATTTCCATTTCTATTTCCAACAAACACAATTTTGTTTGAGCAATCATTGAGAATCTTTCTTGAAAATAACTTTATATCCATTATCGCATAATTGACTAATACTAAGCAAATTATATTTGAGATTATCAATAAGAAGAACGTTTTTAATAAAATGAGAGATGCTTTTACCAACATTGCCAATGATTTTCCCTTTCTTTTCGTCACCAAAAGTCACAAACCCTTCATCCTTTGGTTTAACATAATTTAAGTATGGATGCATTTCCAGTCATGTGTCTTGAGCATCCACTATCAAGAAACCATTTGTTCTCCTTTGTTTTCAATTGAAGACAAACCTACACCAAAGATGATAATAAGCCTTTTGGTACCCACATTCTCTTGGGTCCATTGAGGTTAATTCTCTTAACTACCCATGTGCTTTTAGCACCATTCTCAATCTTTTTCTTCACATAACATCTAATCACCTTATGACCATTTTTACCACAATAGGTACAACATATTTTTGAAGAAGTTGAGACATGTGAATGATATGCATGAGATACTCTCTTATGTGCATGTGACATATTTTCATGTGAGTGTGAGAAGCTCTTATGTGTGTGTGAGGCATCATTATAATTATCATTAAAACCAAGACCTCTCTTATCATGAGCGAGTCTTTGCATACCAAGTAATTTATTCAAATTGTCCTTACCACATGTAAGTTTTTGAAAACTAGCACTTAAATCATTCATTCTAACTTTCATAGCATCATAATCACTCATCATATCACTCAACTTCTTGTTTCTAGTAAAGATCAACATTAGCATTTTCAAGGAATTTCACCTTATCATTTAAATCAAGAATATTTTCATCAAGACAGATTTTTGTGGACATCAACATGGCATTTTCATCTATGAGTCTAGTATTTTCCAAAGATAGCTTCTCTACTTGACATTTCAAGACTTTGTTTTTCTTGACAATCTTCTTCATTTCTTGATAGAGATTGGAAATAAATTCATCTTTATCAAATATATCACACATATCATTATCACTTTCACTATCAACTAAAGTAGAAGTTTTTGATGTATTTACCTCATCTTCAATAGTCATGAAATAAACATTTGCATGTTCAGTTTGTTCTTCATCTTCACTCCCTTCTTGATCCCAAGTACAAACAAGTCCTTTCTTGTTTTTGGGCTTGTACTTCTTTTCTTTCTCTTTTAATTTTGGGCAGTCTGCCTTGAAGTGATTTGGACTTAGCATTCATAGCATTGCTTTGAGTTGATGTTTGTGGATGTGGATGGCTTTTTTTTTTAATTTGTTGAAGTGTTTCTTTTTGAACATTTTCTTAAAGTTCTTCATGACAAGAGCTATCTCCTTATCTTCCATTTCTTCCTCATCACTAGAAGACTCATTTCGTTGTTCTCTTTGGTTTCGAAAGCAATCCATCTTTTCCCTTTGTGTTCTACTTCTTAATCATTTAACCACTTCATCTGATGCTGGGCATGGAGATGACATTAATAGAAATTCGAGTTCAAGCGGGATCCTTTAACTTATGATGGATCAATCTGCTCAAGAGGGAAATTGCATGGGCTGTCCAAGACTTGTGAATTTAATTAGATTTGATACAAAGGAGAAAGTCCAATTACAAGCCCACCAAACTTAAGAATTTCGTCCAATCCATAAGGATTTTAGGGTTTATTTGTTTTCTATATGAATTTGGAAATCTTCGCAGATTTGGTATATATTAGATTTATTGTTTTATTTGTTTTCCTTTTTGAATAAGGAAATTTGGGTAAATTTGATATCTTAGTAGATTTGGCTTCCTTTTTAAATAAGTAAAGTTCCTAATCAAACAAGGATTTGAAATCTTTCTTCTGATTATGATTGAATACAATTTTGAGTTCTCTTAAAGTTCTTGTGAGAGCTTTGCCTTGAAATTCTCTAAGAATTTCGCCACTTATAATTAGGGTTCTTAGTTGTTTGATAACTAAACGCTCCTAATTTGTGATCTTTGGTAATAGTATCAAGAGGTTGTTACGGGTCTCGTTTGATAGATAAGCAAGGATCGTATCAGTTTGGTATTCCATAACCTTCTTATCCTTTTGTTTCAATTTGAAAAAAAAAAAGATTGAGAGATTTGATTTCAAGTTTCAGAAAAAAGATCAAAGATTCGTTCTTGTTGTTTGAGTCCAAGTTTGTGGAAAAAAGAAAAAAGAGATATTTTGGTTTCGAATTTCAAAGAAAAAGAAAAGTTAAAGATTCATTCTTTTTGTTTGAGTTTTGGTTAGCAAAGACTAAGAACTCATTCTTAGTGATTAGTAAAAGCTTAGCTCAAATAAGAACTTCAAAGAGAGGCTGTTGTGTGGTCAAATTTGGTGAGATCAATAGAGTGATTTAAAAACAGTCGAGTGAAACACATGAGGGAGAGTTAGTTTAGGATTTTTTCTTTTCTAACATCTTTATTGCATGTTTTACATCATGTAATCAAAAGATAAACTTACCTTAGAGGTGATACAAGGAATGATGCAAAAGATGTTGTCACAACAATAAGATCTTGCTAGTGACAACCAGAAATTGAAAGAAAGATTGGGGAGAATTGGACAAGGCACTTTAAGTCGTGCTCAATCTGGAGGAACAAAACGAAATCTCATGGATGAATTAGAAGATGAATTTGACACAGATTCTACATGTTTCAACAAAGAAAAATCTAAAGATGGGAACTTGGGGTCAATCAAGATGACAATTCCATCTTTCCAAGGCAAGAGCAATCCAGAAGCATATTTAGATTTGGAAAAAAAGGTTGAACGTGTGTTTTAAATGTCATAGCAAAACCGAAGAGAATAATGTAAAATTGGCTATTGTAAGTTTCACTGATTATGCAAGTGTGTGGTGGGATCAGCTCTCAACTTCTAGGCGTAGGAGTGTAGAAGGTTCAATCTCTTCATGGTTTGAAATGAAAGCAATTATGAGGAGGAGATTTGTACCACAATATTATTATAGAGAGTTGTACAATCTTTTACAGAAACTGAACCAAGGATCAAAGAGTTTTGAAGAGTATCATCAAGAGATAGAGATGGAGATGGCTATGATTCGAGCCAATATTGAGGAGGACAAGGAGGCTACTATGGCACGATTTCTTTCTGGTTTAAATCGTGATATTGCTAACCTGGTTGAATTGCATCATTATGTTGATTTTGAGGATATGCTTGGGATATGGACATAGGCAAGCCCAATGTCCTACTACAAAGGTGATGGTTATACGAAATGGAGAAGTGGTGAGTGAAGATAAGGGAGATAATTTTTACTATAGTAACATGCACTAAGCATGTCAGTTTTCAGCAGATGATGGAGAAATAGCCCCTTAAATATCAGTTTTCAGCAGATGATGGAGAAATAGCCCCTTAAATATCAGTTTTCAGCAGATGATGGAGAAATAGCCCCTTAAATATCAGTTTTCAGCTTGGTCACAAGACGAGTACTAAGCATCCACTCCAAGGAGGATGAGGTACAACGTGAAAACATATTTCATACTAGATGCTTCATACAGGATAAATTGTCTAGCATGATAATTGATGGAGGTAGTTGTACTAATGTTGTTAATGCTAGTTTAGTTGATAAATTGGGATTGAAAACAACTAAACACCCTAATCCCTATAGATTGCAATGGCTGAACAATACTGGAGATCTTAGGGTTACAAGGCAATCATTAATATCTTTCTCAATTGGACGGTATTCTGATTGGGTTTTATGTGATGTTGTTCCCAAGCATGCCACTCATATATTATTGGGACGACCTTGGCAATATGATAGACGAGTTATGCATGATGATATTCTTTTGTGATGGATGGGTGACCTATTAAGTTATTCCCCATGTCACCTAAAGAGGTGTTTGAAGATCAGAAAATATTGAGTGAATGTGAGACTGCTAAAAGAAAAAGAAGATGCACGAACAAAAGGAGAGCTGATACGATCCTTGCTTATCTATCAAACAAGACCCGTAACAACCTCTTGATACTATTACCAAAAATCACGAATTAGGAACCTTTAGTTATCAAACAACTAAGAACCCTAATTATAAGCGGCAAAATTTTTAGAGAATTTCAAGGCAAAGCTCTCACAAGAACTTTAAGAGAAAACTCAAAATTGTATTAAATCAATAATCATCTGAATTGTTCCAATTACATATATAGACGAAAGAGTTCAAATCCTTGTTTGATTAGGAACTCTACTTATTAAAAAGAAAATAACCAAATCTACCTAGATTTCCTTATTCAAAAAGGAAAATAAATAACACAATAAATCCAATAGATACCAAATCTGCTAAGATTTCCAAATTCTTATAGAAAACGAATAAACCCTAAATTCCTTATGGTATGGACGAAATTCCTAAGATTGGTGGTCTTGGAATTCATCTTTCTTCTCATTTGTATCAAATTTAATTAAATTCACAAGTCATGGACTGCGCATGCAATTTCCCACTTTAGCAGATTTATCCAAATAACACATAAAAATCCCATTAAGTGCATATTTCATTTGTTTAGCTCTAGCTCTTGTAATTGGACCTCCATCATAGCTCAAAGGATCCAGCTTCTTCTTATTTGCACTTGGACTCCAATTTTCATTAATGACATCTCCATGCTCTGCATCACTCCCCCTTTCCTCAAAAGGATTCGCCCTCGAATCATCACCTGTATAATCGAAAGTAAATCAGAAACATTAAAAGTAGCACTAACATTATACTCACCAGGAAGAGATAATTTGTAAGCATTGTCATTGATCCTTGCAACAACTTGAAAAGGATCATCTCCTCTTGGTTGAAGTTTTGAATGCCTTTGCTTAGGAAACCTTTCCTTGCGCAAATGCAACCATACCCAGTCTCCCGGCTCAAAAATCACTTTCTTTCTTCCATGATTTCTTTGAGTCATCACTTGCTGATTTCTTTTCTCAATATTTTGCTTGACTTTTTCATGAATTTTTCTCACATATTCTGCCTTTTTAGCTCCATCAAAATTAATTTTTTTATCCAAAAATAAAGGAGATAAATCTAATGGTGTTAAAGGATTAAAACCATAAACAATCTCAAAAGGTGAATAATGAGTGGAGGAATGCAAACTCTACATGAGGTAAACAATCATCCCATGATTTCAGATTCTTTTTAATGATAGCTCTCAATAATTGTCCCAAAGTTCTATTCACTACCTCAGTTTGGCCATCAGTTTGTGGATGACTAGTACTAAACAGCAATTTAATTCCCAATTTTGCCCACAAATTTTTCCAAAAGTAAGATAAAAATTTAGCATCTCTATCACTCACAATGGATTTAGGCATACCATGCAGACAAACTATTTCTTTAAAGAACAAATCAGCAACACGTGAAGCATCATCAGTTTTATGACATGGAATGAAGTGTGCCATTTTATAAATCATATCAACTACAACATATATACTATCAAATCCACGTCTAGTTCTAAGTAAACCAAGAACAAAATCAATAGAAACATCTATCCAAGGTGCATGTGACACAGGTAATTGATGCGGAGCATGGAGATGTCATTAATGGAAATTCGAGTTCAAGCACAAATAAGAAGAAGCTGGATCCTTTGAGCTATGATGGAGGTCCAATTACAAGAGCTAGAGCTAAACAGATGAAAGATGCACTCAATGGGCTTATTTTGTGTTATTTGGATCAATCTGCTCAAGAGGGAAATTGCATGGGCTGTCGAAGACTTGTGAATTTAATTAGATTTGATACAAAAGAGAAGAAAGTCCAATTACAAGCCCACCAAACTTAAGAATTTCGTCCAGCCCATAAGGATTTTAGGGTTTATTTGTTTTCTATAAGAATTTGGAAATCTTGGCAGATTTGGTACCTATTAGATTTATTGTTTTATTTGTTTTCCTTTTTGAATAAGAAAATCTGGGTAGATTTGATATCTTAGTAGATTTGGTTTCCTTTTTAAATAAGTAGAGTTCCTAATCAAACAAGGATTTGAACTCTTTCTTCTATATATGTAATTGGAACAAATCAGATGATAATGATTGAATACAATTTTGAGTTTTCTCTTAAAAGTTCTTGTGAGAGCTTTGCTTTGAAATTCTCTAAGAATTTCGCCACTTATAATTAGGGTTCTTAGTTGTTTGATAACTAAAGGCTCCTAATTCGTGATCTTTGGTAATAGTATCAAGAGTTTGTTACGGGTCTTGTTTGATAGATAAGCAAGGATCGTATCAGTTTGGTATCAGAGCCTAGGTTGCGGGAAACAGGTTGTTCTATAACCTTCTTATCCTTTTGTTTCAGTTCGGAAAAAAAACGAAAAAAAAAAAAAAAAGATTGAGAAAGTTGATTTCAAGTTTCAGAAAAAAAAGATCAAAGATTCGTTCTTGTTGTTTGAGTCAAAGTTTGGGGCAAAAAAAAAAAAAAAAAAAAAACCATTCTTTTCACCAAAGATCCATTCTTTTCGTTTGAGTTTTGGTTATCAAAGACTAAGAACTCATTCTTAGTGATTTGTAAAGGCTTAGCTCAAATAAGAACTTCAAAGAGAGGCTGTTGTGTGGTCAAATTTGGTGAGATCAATAGAGGGATTCAAAAACAGTCGAGTGAAACACGTGAGGGAGAGTTAGTTTAGGATTTTCCTTTTCTAACATTTTTATTGCAGGTTTTTTACATCATGGAATCAAAAGATAGACTTACCTTAGAGGCAATACAAGGAATGATGCAAAAGATGTTGTCACAACAAGAAGATCTTGCTAGTGACAACCAGAAATTGAAAGAAAGATTGGGGAGAATTGAGCAAGGCACTTCAAGTCGTGCTCAATCTGGAGGAACAAAACGAAATCTCATGGATGAATTAGAAGATGAATTTGACGCAGATTCTACACGTTTCAACAAAGAAAAATCTAAAGATGGGAACTTGGGGTCAATCAAGATGACGATTCCATCTTTCCAAGGCAAGAGCAATCCAGAAGCATATTTAGATTGGGAAAAGAAGGTCGAACATGTGTTTGAATGTCATAACTACACCGAAGAGAAGAAGGTAAAATTGGCTGTTGTAGGTTTTACTGATTATGCAAGTGTGTGGTGGGATCAGCTCTCAACTTCTAGGCGTAGGAGTGGAGAAGGTTCAATCTCTTCATGGTTTGAGATGAAAACAATTATGAGGAGGAGATTTGTACCACAACATTATTATAGAGAGTTGTACAATCTTTTACAGAGATTGAACCAAGGATCAAAGAGCGTTGAAGAGTATCATCAAGAGATGGAGATGGCCATGATTCGAGCCAATGTTGAGGAGGACAAGGAGGCTACTATGGCACGATTTCTTTCTGGTTTAAATCGTGACATTGCTAACCTGGTTGAATTGCATCATTATGTTGATTTTGAGGATATGGTACACATGGCAATTAAGGTTGAGAAGCAATTAAAGATGAGGAACAAATCTGGTTGGACTTCTACTTCTTCATGGAAGTCGAATTGGAAGGGCAACAAAGGTGGAGATTCAAATTCAAGCAAGGACAGATTTGAAGCAAACAAAAGTAAAGATGTTTCTACAACAAAAATACAACCTAAGGATGATAAATCTAAGGGTTCTTTGAGAGATCTGAAGTGCTTTAGATGCTTGGGATATGGACATAGGCAAGCCCAATGTCCTACTGCAAAGGTGATGGTTATACGAAATGGAGAAGTGGTGAGTGAAGATGAGGGAGATAATTTTGACTACAGTGACATGCCACTATTAGCAGAAGATTCAGAGGAAGCAGATGATGGAGAAACAGCCCCTCAAGGATCAGTTTTCAGCTTGGTCACAAGACGAGCACTAAGCATCCAATCCAAAGAGGATGAGGTACAACGTGAAAACATATTTCATACTAGATGCTTCATACATGATAAACTGTGTAGCATGATCATTGATGGGGGTAGTTGTACTAATGTTGTTAATGCTAGTTTAGTTGATAAATTGGGATTGAAAACAACTAAACACCCTAATCACTATAGATTGCAATGGCTAAACAATACTGGAGATCTTAGGGTTACAAGGCAATCATTGATATCTTTCTCAATTGGACGTTATTCTGATCGGGTTTTATGTGATGTTGTTCCCATGCATGCTACTCATATATTATTGGGACGACCTTGGCAGTATGATAGGCGAGTTATGCATGATGGCTTCACTAATCGATATTCTTTTGTGATGGATGGACGACCTATTAAGTTGCTGCCCATGTCACCTAAAGAGGTGTTTGAAGATCAGAAAATATTGAGTGAATGTGAGAGTGCACAAAAAAAAAAGAAAATGCACGAGCAAAAGGAGAGCTGTGAGAAAAGCCATGAGAGGCGTGAGAAAAGAGAGGAAAAAGGAGAGGAAACAGAGGGGATGTGCCATGAGGAAAAGAATCTTGAGAGGGCACATGCAAAAGGAGAGAATAGTGTGCAAAGAGTGGCTAAACAAGAGGTAAAAGGCAGTTTCTATGCAAGAGAGGGTGAGGTCCGAAAGGCCTATCTATCTAGGCAATCTATGCTTCTTTTGGTATTCAAAGGAGCGAATTTAACTATTTCTTCTAACCCAGATCTTTCTTCTCTTCCTAGTTCTTTTCAAACTTTGTTGCAGGAATTTGAAGAATTGTTTCCTGAAACTATGCCAGAAGGCTTGCCACCACTTAGAGGGATTGCACACCAAATTGACTTCATTGCTGGAGCACAAATTCCAAACCGACCAGCTTATAGAAGCAATCCTGAAGAAACCAAGGAGTTACAAAGGCAAGTGGATGAATTGTTATCTAAGGGTTTGATCAAAGAAAGTATGAGTCCATGTGCAGTACCCGTGTTGTTGGTGCCTAAAAAAGATGGTTCTTGGCGAATGTGTGTTGATTGTCGAGCAATTAACAAAATTACGGTAAAGTATCGCCACCCTATTCCTCGTTTAGATGATATGTTAGATGAATTACATGGTGCCTGCATATTCTCTAAGATTGATTTAATGGCTGGTTATCATCAAATTCGTATGAGAATTGGAGATGAATGGAAAACTGCTTTTAAGACAAAATATGGTTTATATGAATGGTTAGTTATGCCTTTTGGATTAACTAATGCACCTAGTACTTTCATGAGATTAATGAACCATGTTTTACATAGCTTTATTGGGAAATTTGTTGTTGTCTACTTTGATGATATACTTGTGTATAGCAAGTCACTTGATGAGCATATTGTGCATGTTAAAGCTATTTTTTGTGCTTTGCGAGAACAAAAGTTGTATGCTAAGCTTGCTAAATGTTCATTTTGTGTGCCTAAAGTTATATTTTTAGGATATGTTGTTAGTCAGCATGGAATTGAAGTAGATAATGAAAAGGTTAAAGCTATTGAAACCTGGCCAACACCTAAGAATGTGGGGGAAGTTAGAAGTTTTCATGGTTTGACAAGTTTTTATAGGCGATTTGTTAAGGATTTTTCGAGCATTGCTGCCCCTTTAACTGAAGTTATAAAAAAAAATGTCGAATTTAAATGGGGGGATGAACAAGAAAGAGCATTTAACGTGTTAAAGGCAAAATTAACTTCTGCTCCTATTCTTGCTTTACCTAACTTTGATAACGCTTTTGAAATTGAATGTGATGCTTCGGGAGTTGGTATTGGTGCTGTCCTTTTGCAAGGAGGAAAGCCAATCGCTTATTTTAGTGAAAAGTTAAATGGCGCTGCATTGAAATATCCAACTTATGACAAAGAGATGTATGCTTTAGTAAGAGCATTGGACACATGGCAGCACTATCTTCTTCCTAAGGAATTTGTTATCCATACTGATCATGAGAGCTTGAAGTATTTGAAGGGACAAAATAAGTTGAATAAACGACATGCTAAATGGAGTGAATTCATTGAATCGTTTCCATACATCATCAAGTACAAGAAGGGAAAGGAAAATGTTGTTGCTGATGCTTTGAGTCGAAGGCATGCACTTATTACCACTTTAGATGCTAAATTGCTAGGCTTTGAGCATATTAAAGAATTGTATGAGAAAGATAGTGATTTTAATAATGTTTATAATGCATGCGAGAATGCTGGTTTTGATAAGTTCTATAGGCATAATGGTTATCTATTTCGCATGAGACAACTTTGCGTTCCTAAGTGTTCTATGCGATTACTTTTGATTCGTGAAGCACAGAAGGGGGTTTAATGGGACACTTTGGCATATCCAAGACTTTAGATGTTTTGCAGGAGCACTTCTTTTGGCCTCATATGCGATCAGATGTTTCTAAGTATTGTGCTAATTGCATTACATGTTTACAAGCTAAGTCTAAAGTGCATCCACATGGTTTATACACACCATTACCTGTGTCACATGCACCTTGGATAGATGTTTCTATGGATTTTGTTCTTGGTTTACCTAGAACTAGACGTGGATTTGATAGTATATATGTGGTAGTTGATAGGTTTTCTAAAATGGCACACTTCATTCCATGTCATAAAACTGATGATGCTTCACATGTTGCTGAATTGTTGTTTAAAGAAATAGTTCGTTTGCATGGTATGCCTAAGTCCATTGTGAGTGATAGAGATGCTAAATTTTTATCTTACTTTTGGAAAACTTTGTGGGCAAAATTGGGAACTAAATTGCTGTTTAGTACTACTTGTCATCCACAAACTGATGGACAAACTGAGGTAGTGAATAGAACTTTGGGACAATTATTGAGAGCTATCATTAAAAAGAATCTGAAATCATGGGATGATTGTTTACCTCATGTAGAGTTTGCATATAATAGGAGTGTGCATTCCTCTACTCATTATTCACCTTTTGAGATTGTTTATGGTTTTAATCCTTTAACACCATTAGATTTATCTCCTTTACCTTTGGATGAACAAGTTAATTTTGATGGAGCTAAAAAGGCAGAATATGTGAGAAAAATTCATGAAACAGTCAAGCAAAATATTGAGAAAAGAAATCAGCAAGTGATGATTCAAAGAAATCATGGAAGAAAGAAAGTGATATTTGAGCCTGGTGATTGGGTATGGTTGCATTTACGCAAGGAAAGGTTTCCTAAGCAAAGGCATTCAAAGCTTCAATCAAGAGGAGATGGTCCTTTTCAAGTTGTTGCAAGGATCAATGACAATGCTTACAAATTAGCTCTTCCTGGTGAGTATAATGTTAGTGCTACTTTTAATGTTTCTGATTTACTTCCTTTCGATTATGCAGGTGATGATTCGAGGGCGAATCCTTTTGAGGAAAGGGGGAGTGATGCGGAGCATGGAGATGTCATTAATGGAAATTCGAGTTCAAGCACAAATAAGAAGAAGCTGGATCCTTTGAGCTATGATGGAGGTCCAATTACAAGAGCTAGAGCTAAACAGATGAAAGATGCACTCAATGGGCTTATTTTGTGTTATTTGGATCAATCTGCTCAAGAGGGAAATTGCATGGGCTGTCGAAGACTTGTGAATTTAATTAGATTTGATACAAAAGAGAAGAAAGTCCAATTACAAGCCCACCAAACTTAAGAATTTCGTCCAGCCCATAAGGATTTTAGGGTTTATTTGTTTTCTATAAGAATTTGGAAATCTTGGCAGATTTGGTACCTATTAGATTTATTGTTTTATTTGTTTTCCTTTTTGAATAAGGAAATCTGGGTAGATTTGATATCTTAGTAGATTTGGTTTCCTTTTTAAATAAGTAGAGTTCCTAATCAAACAAGGATTTGAACTCTTTCTTCTATATATGTAATTGGAACAAATCAGATGATAATGATTGAATACAATTTTGAGTTTTCTCTTAAAAGTTCTTGTGAGAGCTTTGCTTTGAAATTCTCTAAGAATTTCGCCACTTATAATTAGGGTTCTTAGTTGTTTGATAACTAAAGGCTCCTAATTCGTGATCTTTGGTAATAGTATCAAGAGTTTGTTACGGGTCTTGTTTGATAGATAAGCAAGGATCGTATCAGTAATGGTGTGTATAAACCATGTGGATGCACTTTAGACTTAGCTTGCAAACATGTAATACAATTAGCACAATACTTAGAAACATCTGATCGCATATTAGGCCAAAAGAAGTGCTCTTGCAAAACATCTAAAGTCTTGGATATGCCAAAGTGTCCCATTAAACCCCCTTCATGTGCTTCACAAATCAAAAGTAATCGCATAGAACACTTAGGAATGCAATGTTGTCTCATGCGAAATAGATAACCATTATGCCTATAGAACTTATCAAAACCAGCATTCTCGCATGCATTATAAACATTACTAAAATTACTATCTTTCTCATACAATTCTTTAATATGCTCAAAGCCTAGCAATTTAGCATCTAAAGTAGTAATAAGTGCATACCTTCGACTCAAAGCATCAGCAACAACATTTTCCTTTCCCTTCTTGTACTTGATGATGTATGGAAATGATTCAATGAATTCACTCCATTTAGCATGTCGTTTATTCAACTTATTTTGTACCCTCAAATATTTCAAGCTCTCATGATCAGTATGGATAACAAATTCCTTATGAAGAAAATAGTGCTGCCATGTGTCCAATGCTCTTACTAAAGCATACATTTCTTTGTCATAAGTTGGATACTTCAATGCAGTGCCATTCAGCTTTTCACTAAAATAAGCAATTGACTTTCCTCCTTGCAAAAGGACAACACCAATACCAACTCCCAAAGCATCACATTCAATTTCAAAAGTGTTATCAAAGTTAGGTAAAGCAAGAATAGGAGCAGAAGTTAATTTTGCCTTTAACATGTTAAATGCTCTTTCTTGTTCATTCCCCCATTTAAATCCGACATTTTTTTTTATGACTTCAGTTAAAGGGGTAGCAATGCTAGAAAAATCCTTAACAAATCGCCTATAAAAACTTGCCAAACCATGAAAACTTCTATCTTCCCCCACATTCTTAGGTGTGGGCCAGGTTTCAATAACTTTAACCTTTTCATTATCTACTTCAATTCCATGCTGACTAACAACATATCCTAAAAATATAACTTTAGGCACACAAAATGAACATTTAGCAAGCTTAGCATACAACTTTTGTTCTCGCACAGCACAAAAAACAGTTTTAACATGCAAAACATGCTCATCAAGTGACTTGCTATACACAAGTATATCATCAAAGTAGACAACAACAAATTTCCCAATAAAGCTACGTAAAACATGGTTCATTAATCTCATGAAAGTGCTAGGTGTATTAGTTAATCCAAAAGGCATAACTAACCATTCATATAAACCATATTTTGTCTTAAAAGCAGTTTTCCATTCATCTCCAATTCTTATACGAATTTGATAACCAGCCATTAAATCAATCTTAGAGAATATGCAGGCACCATGTAATTCATCTAACATATCATCTAAACGAGGAATAGGGTGGCGATACTTTACCGTAATTTTGTTTATTGCTCTACAATCAACACACATTCGCCAAGAACCATCTTTTTTAGGCACCAACAACATGGGTACTGCACATGGACTCATACTTTCTTTGATCAAACCCTTAGACAACAATTCATCCACTTGCCTTTGTAACTCCTTGGTTTCTTTAGGATTGCATCTATAAGCTGGTCGGTTTGGAATTTGTGCTCCAGCAATGAAGTCAATTTGGTGTTCAATCCCTCTAAGTGGTGGCAATCCTTCTGGCATAGTTTCGGGAAACAATTCTTCAAATTCCTGCAACAAAGTTTGAAAAGAACTAGAAAGAGAAGAGAGATCTGGGTTAGAAGAAATAGTTAAATTAGCTCCTTTGAATACCAAAAGAAACATGAATTGCCTAGATAGATAGGCCTTTCGGACCTCACCCTCTCTTGTATAGAAATTGCCTTTTACCTATTTTTTTGCCACTCTTTGCACACTATTATCTCCTTTTGCATGTGCATCTTCTTTTTCTTTCTCTCCTGTTTCCTCTCCTTTTTCCTCTCTTTTCTCATGCCTCTCATGGCTTTTCTCACAGCTCTCCTTTTGCTCGTGCATCTTCTTTTTCTTTTGTGCACTCTCACATTCACTCAATATTTTTTGATCTTCAAACACATCTTTAGGTGACATGGGCAGCAACTTAATAGGTTGCCCATCCATCACAAAAGAATATTGGTTAGTGAAGCCATCATGCATTACTCGTCTATCATACTGCCAAGGTCGTCCCAATAATATATGAGTAGCATGCATAGGAACAACATCACATAAAACCTGATCAGAATAACGTCAAATTGAGAAAGATATCAATGATTGCCTTGTAACCCTAAGATCTCCAGTATTGTTCAGCCATTGCAATCTATAGGGATTAGGGTGTTTAGTTGTTTTCAATCCCAATTTATCAACTAATCTAGCATTAACAACATTAGTACAACTACCTCCATCAATTATCATGTTACACAATTTATCATGTACAAAGCATCTAGTATGAAATATGTTTTCACGTTGTACCTCTTCCTCCTTGGATTGGATGCTTAGTGCTCGTCTTGTGCCCAAGCTGAAAACTGATCCTTCAGGGGCTGCTTCTCCATCTTCTGCTTCTTCTGAATTTTCTGCTAATAGTGGCATGTCACTGTAGTCAAAATTATCTCCCTCATCTTCACTCACCACTTCTCCATTTCGTGAAACCATCACCTTTGCAATAGGATATTCGGTTTGCCTATGTCCATATCCCAAGCATTTGAAGCACTTCAGATCTCTTAAAGAACCCTTAGATTTATCATCCTTAGGCTGTACTTTTGTTATAGAAACATCTTTACTTTTGTTTGCTTCAAATCTGCCCTTGCTTGAATTTGAATCTCCATCTTTGTTGCTCTTCCATGAAGAAGTAGAAGTCCAACCAGATTTGTTCCTCATCTTCAATTGCTTCTCAACCTTAATTGCCATGTGTACTATATCCTCAAAATCAACATAATGATGCAATTCAACCAGGTTAGCAATGTCACGATTTAAACCAGAAAGAAATCGTGCCATAGTAGCCTCCTTGTCCTCCTCAATATTGGCTCGAATCATAGCCATCTCTATCTCTTGATGATACTCTTCAACACTCTTTGATCCTTGGTTCAGTCTCTGTAAAAGATTGTACAACTCTTTATAATAATGTTGTGGTACAAATCTCCTCCTCATAACTGCTTTCATCTCAAACCATGAAGAGATTAAACCTTCTCCACTCCTACGCCTAGAAGTTGAGAGCTGATCCCACCACACACTTGCATAATCAGTGAAACCTACAACAGCCAATTTTACCTTCTTCTCTTCGGTGTAGTTATGACATTCAAACACACGGTCGACCTTCTTTTCCCAATCTAAATATGCTTCTAGATTGCTCTTGCCTTGGAAAGATGGAATTGTCATCTTGATTGACCCCAAGTTCCCTTCTTTAGATTTTTCTTTGTTGAAACGTGTAGAATCTATGTCAAATTCATCTTCTAATTCGTCCATGAGATTTCGTTTTGTTCCTCCAAATTGAGCACGACTTGAAGTGCCTTGCTCAATTCTCCCCAATCTTTCTTTCAATTTCTGGTTTTCACTAGCAAGATCTTGTTGTGACAACATCTTTTGCATCATTCCTTGTATTGCCTCTAAGGTAAGTCTATCTATTGATTCCATGATGTTAGAAAAGGAAAATCCTAAACTAACTCTCCTTCACGTGTTTCACTCGATTGTTTTTGAATCCCTCTATTGATCTCACCAAATTTGACCGCACAACAGCCTCTCTTTGAAGTTCTTATTTGAGCTAAGCCTTTACAAATCACTAAGAATGAGTTCTTAGTCTTTGATAACCAAACCTCAAACGAAAAGAATGAATCTATAACCCTTTTTTTCCCCCCAAACTTGGACTCAAACAACAAGAACGAATCTTTGATCTTTTTTTCTGAAACTTGAAATCAACTTTCTCAATCTTTTTTTTTCTTTTTTTTTTCGTTTTTTTTTCCGAACTGAAACAAAAGGATAAGAAGGTTATAGAACAACCTGTTTCCCGCAACCTAGGCTCTGATACCAAACTGATACGATCCTTGCTTATCTATCAAACGAGACCCGTAACAACCTCTTGATACTATTACCAAAGATCACAAATTAGGAGCCTTTAGTTATCAAACAACTAAGAACCCTAATTATAAGTGGCGAAATTCTTAGAGAATTTCAAGGCAAAGCTCTCACAAGAACTTTAAGAGAAAACTCAAAATTGTATTCAATCAATAATCATCTGAATTGTTCCAATTACATATATAGACGAAAGAGTTCAATCCTTGTTTGATTAGGAACCTTACTTATTTAAAAAGAAAATAACCAAATCTACTAAGATATCAAATCTACCTAGATTTCCTTATTCAAAAAGGAAAACAAATAACACAATAAATCCAATAGATACCAAATATGCTAAGATTTCCAAATTCTTATAGAAAACGAATAAACCCTAAATTCCTTATGGTGTGGACGAAATTCCTAAGATTGGTTTTCTTGGAATTCATCTTTCTTCTCATTTGTATCAAATTTAATTAAATTCACAAGTCTTGGACAGCCTATGCAATTTCCCTCTTGAGCAGATTTATCCAAATAACACATAATAAGCCCATTAAGTGCATATTTCATTTGTTTAGCTCTAGCTCTTGTAATTGGACCTCCATCATAGCTCAAAGGATCCAACTTCTTCTTATTTGCACTTGAACTCCAATTTTCATTAATGACATCTCCATGCTCCGCATCAAGAGGAGTGAGAAAAGAGAGGAAAAATGAGAGAAAACAGAGGGGATGCGCCATGAGGAAAAGAATCTTGAGAGGGCACATGCAAAAGGAGAGAATAGTGTGCAAAGAGTGGCAAAACAAGATGTAAAAGACAGTTTCTATGCAAGAGAGGATGAGGTCCGAAAGGCATATCTATGCTTATTTTGGTATTCAAAGGAGTGAATTTAACTATTTCTTCTAGCCCAGATCTCTCTTCTCTTCCTAGTTCTTTTCAAACTTTGTTGTAGGAATTTGAAGAATTGTTTTCCAAAACTATGCCAGAAGGATTGCCACCGCTTAGAGGGATTGAACACTAAATTAACTTCATTGCTGGAGCACAAATTCCAAACCGACCAGCTTATAGAAGCAATCCTAAAGAAACCATGGAGTTACAAAGGCAAGTGGATGAATTGTTGTCTAAGAGCTTGATCAGAGAAAGTATAAGTCCTTGTGCAGTACTCGTGTTGTTGGTGCCTAAAAAAGATGGTTCTTGGCGAATGTGTATTGATTGTCGAGCAATTAACAAAATTACGGTAGATCGCCACCCTATTCTTCGTTTAGATGATATGTTGGATGAATTATATGGTGCATGCATATTTTCTAAGATTGATTTAATGGCTGGTTATCATCAAATTCGTATGAGAATTGGAGATTAATGGAAAACTGCTTTTAAGACAAAATATTGTTTATATGAATGGTTAGTTATGCCTTTTGGATTAACTAATGCACCTAGTACTTTCATTAGATTAATGAACCATGTTTTGCGTAGGTTTATTGGGAAATTTGTTGTTGTCTACTTTGATGATATACTTGTGTATAACAAATCACTTGATGATCATATTTTGCATGTTAAAACTGTTTTTGGTGTTTTGCGATAACAAAAGTTGTATGCTAAGCTTGCTAAATGTTCATTTTGTGTGCCTAAAGTTATATTTTTAGGATATGTTGTTAGTCAACATGGAATTGAAGTAGATAATGAAAAGGTTAAATCTATTGAAATTTGGCCAACACCTAAGAATGTGGGGGAAGTTAGCAGTTTTCATGGTTTTGCAAGTTTTTATAGACGATTTGGTAAGGATTTTTTTAGTATTGCTGCCCCTTTAACTGAAGTTATAAAAAAAATGTCGTATTTAATTGGGGGGATGAACAAGAAAGAGCATTTAACATGTTAAAAGTAAAATTAACTTCTGCTCCTATTCTTGCTTTACCTAACTTTGATAACACGTTTGAAATTGAATGTGATGCTTCGGGAGTTGGTATTGGTGGTGTCCTTTTACAAGGAGGAAAGCCAATCGCTTATTTTAGTGAAAAGTTGAATGGAGCTTCACTAAAATATCCAACTTATGACAAAGAGCTGTATGATTTAGTAAGAGCATTGGAAACATGGCAGCACTATCTTCTTCCTAAAGAGTTTGTTATCCATACTGATCATGAAAGCTTGAAGTATCTTAAGGGACAAAATAAGTTGAATAAACGATATGCTAAATGGAGTGAATTCATTGAATCATTTTCATACATCATCAAGTACAAGAAGGGAAAGGAAAATGTTGTTGCTGATACTTTGAGTCGAAGGTATGCACTTATTACCACTTTAGATGCTAAATTGCTACGTTTTGAGCATATTAAAGAATTGTATGAGGAAGACAACGATTTTAGCAATGTTTATAATGCATGCAAGAATGCTGGTTTTGATAAGTTCTATAGGCATGATGGTTATCTATTTTACATGAAGTTACTTTTCATTCCTAAGTGTTCTATGCGATTACTTTTGATTCGTGAAGTGCATAAAAGGGGTTTAATGGGACATTTTGGCCTGTTAAAGACTTTAGATATTTTGCAGGAGTACTTCTTTTGGCCTAATATGCGATTAGATGTTTCTAAATATTGTGCTAATTGTATTACATGTTTGCAAGTTAAGTCTAAAGTGCATCCACATGGTCTATACACACCATTACCTTGGATAGATGTTTCTATGGATTTTGTTCTTGGTTTACCTAGAACTAGACGTGGATTTGATAGTATTTTTGTGGTAGTTGATAGGCTTTCTATAATGGCACACTTCATTCCATGTCATAAAACTGATGATGCTTCACATGTTGCTGATTCTTTAAAGAAAATAGTTCGTTTGCATGGTATGCCTAAGTCCATTGTGAGTGATAGAGATGTAAATTTTTATCTTACTTTTGGAAAACTTTGTGGGCAAAATTAGGAACTAAATTGCTGTTTAGTACTACTTGTCATCCACAAACTGAGGTAGTGAATTTCTGGGACAATTATTGAGAGCTATCATTAAAAAGAATCTGAAATCATGGGATGAAACACCTCATTTAGCATATAATAGGAGTGTGCATTCCTTTACTCATTATTCACCTTTTGAGATTGTTTGTGGTTTTAATCCTTTAACACCATTAGATTTATCTCATTTACCTTTGAATGAACAAGTTAATTAATGGAGATCAAGGTGCTGACCAATCTGAAATTTGCAAGCAAATTGATGATTTGATGAGAAAAGATTCAAAGAGGTTTTAGTTGCTAATTTTGAAGAATTTTCGTGCTTAGAAAAGTCCGAGATGAATCCAAATCAAGTTTGAGGTCAAACTGT
This sequence comes from Apocynum venetum, assembly GCA_019593545.1. Taxonomy (NCBI): domain Eukaryota; kingdom Viridiplantae; phylum Streptophyta; class Magnoliopsida; order Gentianales; family Apocynaceae; genus Apocynum; species Apocynum venetum. The sequence continues at coordinate 51,259 of SRSM01000044.1, read as the reverse complement.
CAACTATCTTATGGTGTTTCATTCTTGGCGTTCAAGTCAAAGTCTAATTTGATTTCTTATGTATTATGCACAAAAATTTGGTGGATGCTTTGAAGATTTTCTATCTTAAATAGGATTTGGAAGATTTTATATAATAAATTTCAGTAGCTTCCAAATATAATTTGTAATCTGATTTCCTCAGTGATTTAGGAGTTCTAGATTTTTTTTAATTTGATTTCTTAATTATTTAGAATTTTACTATTATAAATACCATTCATATAATACTTTGTAAGGAGAAGATATCAGTTTATCAATAAAGATGTAGAGATCATTTATCTTTGGTTCTTTGAAGAACATTCTTTCTTGACTTATCAATCAATGTTTGGTGGGTTGATTGTGGCGTCTTTCTTATACCAAGGTTATTGCTTGTCATATAAGCAATGGGTCGCGGTTCCACCATAGCATCCATCTAGAAACGATTCTTGGACGACTTTATTGATTTGGGTTTTGTTCTACAGGTTAGGGCGGGGTTCGTAACAATTGGTATCAGAGCTTTGGTTCCGAGGCAAGTTTGTTTATCGCCTTTATTTTCGTTTCTTGATATTCTTAATTCAAAAAAAAAATTCTGATCTTTGTTATTCTCGAGTAAAAAAAAAAAAGTTACAATCTTGAGAAAGGGAGAATTGAATTGAATTCTTGCACTGTTTAGAACTTTTTATTATAAAAGTTTTGATTTTTGATTGACTCTTGATCTAAATTCTTTGAAATATTGAATCTTGCTATTGATTTTGAGTTATTTGTGAAATTCGTTTCTTCTTGTCTTTCATGAATCTTGTGGACCTTGTTTCTGATTAAAAAAAATCATGCAAAAAAAACAAACGAAAAAAAAAGGAAGAATGGAAAGAACAAGAACAAGGCTGTTTCCGTGTGTTTTGGGATTTCCAACAATTTGCTGATTCTAGTGGTTTCTTTCATATGTCTTTTGCTTCTGTTTGAAGTTCTATTATTTTTCTTGGTTCTATAGAGTTGGTCATCTTTGATTTTCAAATATCTAAATTGCTTCAACTAAGTCTTTAACACTCTGGTTTTTGAGATTGTCGATATCTGCTTCTTTGAATTTGTTGAGTTTGTGATTCTGTTAAGAACATAAAGGAGTCAGCTAGGGTTTTTGAATGGTAAAAGGCAAGAGTGAATATCATTAAAGAAAAAGCCAAAAAGAGTGAAACACGAGGGTTACCTATCTGATTGAGTGCAAACACGTGAGGGATTGTGAGGAACAACATTGTTTTTTTTTTGTTTCTTTTCCTTTTACACAGCTTAACATGAGTAAGGAAGGTGGCCAATCACATGATACTGACATGAAATTATTCATCAAGGCTGTCCAAGATCAATTCAAATTGTTGAATGCTAGGATGAGAGAATTGGAATCCTCTTTTGTTTCGAAAACAAAACATGAAACTGATGAAGAAGAAGAAGCTGATTCTGAATTGGAAAGGACAAGTCATAGACAAAACAAGAATTTCAATTTCAAGAGGGACAACAATATAGGCAGCATAAAGATGAAAATCCTAGCCTTTCAAGGAAAGAATGATCCTGAATTGTATTTGGATTGGGAAAGAAAGGTTGAGCATGTATTTGATTGCCATAATTACTTCGAGGAGAAGAAAGTAAAATTAGCGGCTGTGGAGTTTACAGATTATGCAAGCATATGGTGGGATCAATTGGTGATAAATAGACGCAGGAATGGTGAAAGACCAATTCAGTCATGGGAAGAGATGAAGACAGTGATGCACAAAAGATTCATACCCAGCCATTACTATAGAGATTTGTATAGAAAGTTGCAGGGGCTGGTTCAAGGATCTAAAAGTGTGGAGGATTATTACAAGGAGATGGAAATTGCCATGATTAGAGCAAACATAGATGAAGATAGAGAAGCAACAATGGCTAGATTCATTGGTGGATTAAATAGGGAAATTGCTGATGTGGTTGACTTGCAACATTATGTAGAGATGAAGGATTTATTGCACAAGGCTATTAAAGTGGAAAAGCAAATCAAAGCAAAGAGATTCATATCTAGCTCGTCCTATGGTTCTGCATCAAATTGGAAGGACAACAAAGCTGGATTGAAAACAAAAGACGAAGCAAAGTTGAAGAATTCTGTTTCGATTCTTCCTAAGGGTAATTCTGAAATTAAATTTGAATCTAAACCACCTTCTAGATCACGTGATATTAAGTGTTTTAAGTGCCAAGGATTCGAACATATTGCTTCAGAATGTTCCAACAAAAGGGTTATGGTTGTAAGGGCAGATGGTGAAATCTCAAGTGATGATGAGATGCCACCATTGGAAGAAGGTTCTAATGTTGAAGTGGAAGAACCAGTACATGGAGATTTGCTAGTTACAAGGAGAGCATTAAGCATACAACCTAAGGATGATGGGGATGAGGAGCAACGGGAGCATATTTTTCACACAAGATGCCATGTGAAGGACAAGGTATGCACTCTAATTATTGATAGTGGGAGTTGTACTAATGTTGCTAGTACTTTGTTGGTAGAAAAATTGAAATTGCAGACCATGAGACATCCAAAACCATACAAATTACAATGGTTAAATGATTCTGGAGAAGTGAAAGTGAACAAGCAAATTCGAGTTTTGTTCTCAATTGGCAAGTACAAGGATGAGGTTCTTTGCGATGTGGCACCAATGCATGCTGGTCATATTTTGCTTGGGCGTCCATGGCAATTTGATAGGAAGGTGTTGCATGATGGGTACAAAAATTGATATTATTTTGTCATGAACAATCGAAAAGTTGTATTAGCCCCTTTCAGACCTTTGCAAGCAAATTGATAATTTGATGAGAAAAGGTTCAAAGAGGTTTTAGTTGCTAATTTTGAAGAATTTTCGTGCTTAGAAAAGTTCGAGATGAATCCAAATCAAGTTGGAGGTCAAACTGTCAACTATCTTATGGTGTTTCATTCTTGGCGTTCAAGTCAAAGTCTAATTTGATTTCTTATGTATTATGCAGAAAAATTTGGTGGATGCTTTGAAGATTTTCTATCTTAAATAGGATTTGGAAGATTTTATATAATAAATTTCAGTAGCTTCCAAATATAATTTGTAATCTGATTTCCTTAGTGATTTAGGAGTTCTAGATTTTTTTTAATTTGATTTCTTAATTATTTAGGATTTTACTATTATAAATACCATTCATATAATACTTTGTAAGGAGAAGATATCAGTTTATCAATAAAGATGTAGAGATCATTTATCTTTGGTTCTTTGAAGAACATTCTTTCTTGACTTATCAATCAATGTTTGGTGGGTTGATTGTGGCGTCTTTCTTATACCAAGGTTATTGCTTGTCATATAAGCAATGGGTCGCGGTTCCACCATAGCATCCATCTAGAAACGATTCTTGGACAACTTTATTGATTTGGGTTTCGTTCTACAGGTTAGGGTGGGGTTCGTATCATTAATTTTGATGGACCTAAAAAGGCAGAATATGTGCGGAAAATTCATGAAACAGTCAAGAAAAATATTGAGAAAAGAAATCAGCAAGTGATGACTCAAAGAAATCATGGAAGAAAGAAAGTGATTTTTGAGTTTGGTGATTGGGTATGATTGCATTTACGCAAGGAAAGGTTTCTTATGCAAAGGCGTTCAAAGTTTCAACCACGAGGAGATGGTCCTTTTCAAGTTGTTGCAAGGATCAATGACAATGCTTACAAATTAGCTCTTCCTGGTGAGTATAATGTCAGTGCTACTTTTAATGTTTCTGATTTACTTCCTTTTGATTATGCAGGTGATGATTCAAGGGTGAATCCTTTTGAGGAAAGGGGGAGAGTGATGCGGAGCATGGAGATGACATTAATAGAAATTCGAGTTCAAGCACAAATAAAAAGAAGCTGGATCCTTTGAGTTATGATGGAGGTCCAATTACAAGAGCTAAAACTAAACAGATGAAAAATGCACTCAATGGGGCTTATTTTGTGTTATTTGGATCAATCTGCCTCAAGAGGTAAATTGCATGGGCTGTCCAAAACTTGTGAATTTAATTAGATTTGATACAAAGGAGAAAGTCCAATTACAAACCCACCAAACTAAAGAATTTCGTCTAGTCCATAAGGATTTTAGGGTTTATTTGTTTTCTATAAGAATTTGGAAATTTTCGCAGATTTGGTATATATTAGATTTATTGTTTTATTTGTTTTCCTTTTTGAATAAGGAAATCTGGGTAGATTTGATATTTTAGTAGATTTGGTTTCCTTTTTAAATAAGTAGAGTTCCTAATCAAACAAGGATTTGAAATCTTTCTTCTATATATATGTAATTGAAACAATTTAGATGATTATGATTGAATACAATTTTGAGTTCTCTTAAAGTTCTTGTGAGAGCTTTGCCTTGAAATTCTTTAAGAATTTCGCCACTTATTAGGGTTCTTAGTTGTTTGATAACTAAAGGCTCCTAATTCGTGATCTTTGGTAATAGTATCAAGAGGTTGTCACGGGTCTTGTTTGATAGATAAGCAAGGATCATATCATCATCCTTATTTCATGAGTAAGAAGTGATCCAATAAGCTCTTCCACTGATTTCTTCTTTAAGTCATGAGTTTCTAGCATAGCAGTGGTTTTGTTCATGTTTTGTTCTCCTATAGAATATGACTTACAACATTAAAACCGTTAATAAAGTTAGTAAAGCGAGTAAACATATCAGTAATATTTTCATTTGATTTCATAGAGAAAAGTTCATACTCCCTTATAAGCATACCAAGTTTTGTATCATTTTACTTGGTTTGTACCTTCAAGTAGTCTTCACATTTCATGTGCGGATTCACAACATTTACCCTGTTATACTAATTCATATCAAGTGCACAAGTAAGAGTGTTCATAGCAAGAAAATTAAAGGTCATTTTCTTTTTATCTTCATCATCAAATTCCTCAGATATTTTGTAAATATTGATACCATCAACAACTTTAAAAGAAACATAAGAACCATTTTCAACTATATTCCATAATTCATAGTTCAAAGAAGATATATAGATTCTAACTATTTTTCCAGAAATTATAATTTGTACCATTCAACAAAGGAGGTCTAGTGATACAGACCCTCTAGGCGACCAGCCCTAGGAACCCAAATCTCAACGAATTAGAAACCCTAATTACACAAGGAGCGAGTTGAAAAAGATCAGAATTAGAACCTAAAGGAAACTAAGGCCTTTAAACCCTAATTCAGAGACGCCACAAAGGTTGATCACTCCTTTGATAAGTCAAGTTCATGCATTCAATGAAGAACACAAGAAAACAAAAGCTAAGGCTTTTCCTGAATAATTCTTCTGAATTGATGTTGATCCCCAAACAATACATAGTTAATGTCCTTAAATAGAAAACACCTAAAAGAAACCCTAAACTGACTTGGGCCTGATTACAAGTAGACTGGGCCTAATTATTCTTTAAATAAAAAGTATTAAACAAAACATAATATGATATTTAGAATCTAAAAGCCCAAAACGAAATTACACATGATAATTATAACATAAAAGCCCAAAAAGAAAATTAAAGAAAAATTCTCTAATTAGCTCGTGCACTCTTGTTGATCTTCCAGATTTAACCCTTGCACACATAGATATGTAACCTCTCTTGGTGAAGCTTTGGAATCTTCAAGTTTTGCAGCTTCTTTATATTGAACATCCATTATCAAATCTTGTAAAGCTTCTTTCATCCTCTTTGTCCTTTCCCTAGTCATTGGACCACCAATTCCATGCAGAGGATCTACATAATATTGGAAATCATCAACTTGCTTGTGAACTTGCTTGGAGCAGCATTAAACTATAGAGGATGAAAGAAGCTTTACAAGGTTTGATAATGGATGTTCAATATAAAGAAGTTGCAAAACTTGAAGATTCCAAAGCTTCACCAAGAGAGCTTACATATATCTGTGCAAGGGTTAAATATGGAAGATCAACAAGAGTGCACGAGCTAATTATAGAATTTTTCTGTAATTTTCATTTTTCGGCTTTTATGTTATAATTATCATGTGTAATTTCATTTTGGGCTTTTAAATTCTAAATATTAGATTTTTTTTAAGACTTTTTATTTAAAGAATAATTAGGCCCAGTCTACTTGTAATCAAGCCCAAGTCAGTTTAGGTTTTCTTTTAGGTGTTTTCTATTTAAGGACATTAACTATGTATTGTTTGGGAATCAACATCAATTCAGAAGAATTATTTAGGAAAAGCCTTAGCTTTTGTTTTCTTTTGTTCTTGATTGAATGCATGAACTTGACTTATCAAAGGAGTGATCAACCTTTGTGGCGTCTTTGAATTAGGGTTTAAAGGCCTTAGTTTCCTTTAGGTTCTAATTTTGATCTTCTTTAAATCGCTCCTTGTGTAATTAGGGTTTCTAATCCATTGAGATTTCGGTTCCTAGGGTTGGTCGCCTAGAGGGTATGTATCAATTGGTATCAAAGCATTGGTTCCGAGGCAAGTTTGTTTATCGCATTTTTTTTGTTATTCTCGAATATATAAAAAAAAAAGTTACAATCTTGAGAAAGGTTCTTGAATTTTGAATTCTTGCACTGTTCAGAACTTTTTCTTATAAAAAGTTTTGATTTTTGATTGACTCTTGGTCTAAATTCTTTGAAATATTGAATCTTGCTATTGAATTTGAGTCAATATTGCTGAAATTCGTTTCTTCTTGTCTTTCATGAATCTTGTGCTCCTTGTTTCTAATTAAAAAAAAAAAAAAGAAGGGAAAGAACAAGAACAAGGTGTTTACTTGTGTTTTGGGATTTCCAACAATTTGCTGATTCTAGTGGTTTCTTTCATATATCTTTTGCTTCTGTTTGAAGTTTTATTATTTTTCTTGGTTCAATAGAGTTGGTCATCTTTGATTTTTGAATGTCTAAATTGCTTCAACTAAGTCTTTAACTTGTTGCTATCTACTTCTTTGAATTTGTTGAGTTTGTGATTCCATTAAGAACATAAAGGAGGCATGCCTGCTAGGGTTTTTGAGTGGTAAAAGGCAAGAGTGAATATCATTAAAAAAAAAGCCAAAAAGAGTGAAACACGAGGGTTACCTATCTGATTGAGTGCAAACACGTGAGGGATTGTGAGGAACAAAATTGTTTTTTTTCTTTTCCTTTTACACAGGTTGACAATAAGGAAGGAGGCGAATCACATCATACTGATATGAAATTGTTCATTAAGACTGTCCAAGATCAATTCAAATTGTTGAATGCCAGGATGAGAGAATTGGAATCCTCTTTTGTTTCGAAAACAAAACATGAAACTGATGAAGAAGAAGAAGTTGATTCTGAATTGGAAAGGAGAAGTCATAGACAAAACAAGAAGTTCAATTTCAAGAGGGACAACAATTTAGGCAGCATAAAGATGAAAATTCCAGTCTTTCAAGGAAAGAATGATCCTGAATTGTTTTTGGACTGGGAAAGAAAGATTGAGGATGTATTTGATTGCCATAATTACTTCGAGGAGAAGAAAGTAAAATTAGCGGCTATGGAGTTTACAGATTATGCAAGCATATGGTGAGATCAATTGGTGATCAATAGACGCAGGAATGGTGAAAGGCTAATTTAGTCTTGGGAAGAGATGAAGACGATGATGCACAAAAGATTCACATTCAGCCATTACTATAGAGATTTGTATAGGAAGTTGTAGGGGCCGGTTCAAGGATCTAAAAGTGTGGAGGATTATTACAAGGAGATGAAAATTGCCATGATTAGAGCAAACATAGATGAAGATAGAGAAGCAACAATGGCTAGATTCATTGGTGGATTAAATAGGGAAATTGCTGATGTGATTGAGTTGCAACATTATGTAGAGATGGAGGATTTATTGCACAAGGCTATTAAAGTGGAAAAGCAAATCAAGGCAAAGAGATTCAGATTTAGCTCGTTCTATGGCTCTGCATCAAATTGGAAGGACAACAAAGCTGGATTGAAAACAAAAGACGAAGCAAAGTTGAAGAATTCTATTTCGATTCCTCCTAAAGGCAAGTGCTTTAAGTGCCAAGGATTCGAACATATTGCTTCAGAATGTTCCAACAAAAGGGTTATGGTTGTAAGGGCAGATGGTGAAATCTCAAGTGATGATGAGATGCCACCATTGGAAGAAGGTTCTAATGTTGAAGTGGAAGAACCAGTACATGGAGATTTGCTAGTTACAAGGAGAGCATTAAGCATACAACCTAAGGATGATGGGGATGAGGAGCAACGGGAGCATATTTTTCACACAAGATGCCATGTGAAGGACAAGGTATGCACTCTAATTATTGATAGTGGGAGTTGTACTAATGTTGCTAATACTTTGTTGGTAGAAAAATTGAAATTGCAGACCATGAGACATCCAAAACCATACAAATTACAATGGTTAAATGATTCTGGAGAAGTGAAAGTGAACAAGCAAATTCGAGTTTTGTTCTCAATTGGCAAGTACAAGGATGAGGTTCTTTGCGATGTGGCACCAATGCATGCTGGTCATATTTTGCTTGGGCGTCCATGTCAATATGATAGGAAGGTGTTGCATGATGGATACAAAAATTGATATTCTTTTGTCATGAACGAACGAAAAGTTGTATTAGCCCCCCTCAGACCTTTGCAAGCTTATGAAGACCAGATTAGAATAGCAAGAGAGTGCAAAAAGAGAGACAGAAAAATATGAGCAAGAAAATAAAAGGAGAGCAAGTGATACTAAGAAAAAGGATAGAGAGAAAGGTGAACAAAAACGAGAGGAGGAAGAAAGAAGTAAGCAAAAGAATGAGTATTTTTGCAGAAAAACATGAGGTTAAGAGTGTAATGATGGCAAGGAAAACAGTACTTGTACTTATGTACAAGGATGTTTATCTTTCTACTAATGACCTTAATTCATCTTTGCCTAGTGTTGTTATGTCTTTGTTGCAAGACTTTAAAGATCTATTTCCTGAGGAGATTCCCCATGGATTATGATACAGACCCTCTAAGCGACCAGCTCTAGGAACCCAAATCTCAACGGATTAGAAACCCTAATTACACAAAGAGCGAGTTGAAGAAAGATCAGAATTAGAACCTAAAGGAAACTAAGGCCTTTAGACCCTAATTCAGAGACGCCACAAAGGTTGATCACTCCTTTGATAAGTCAAGTTCATGCATTCAATCAAGAACACAAGAAAACAAAAGCTAAAGCTTTTCCTGAATAATTCTTTTGAATTGATATTAATCTCTAAACAATACATAGTTAATGTCCTTAAATAGAAAACACCTAAAAGAAACCCTAAATTGACTTGGACCTGATTACAAGTAGACTTGACCTAATTATTCTTTAAATAAAAAGTCTTAAAAAAACATAATCTGATATTTAGAATCTAAAAGCCCAAAACGAAATTACATGATAATCATAACATATAAGCCCAAAAACGAAAATTAAAGACAAATTCTCTAATTAGCTCGTGCACTCTTGTTGATCTTCCAAATTTAACCCTTGCACACATAGATATGTAGCCTCTCTTGGTGAAGCTTTGGAATCTTCAAGTTTTGCAACTTCTTTATATTAAGCATCCATTATCAAACCTTGTAAAGCTTCTTTCATTCTCTTGTCCTTGCCCTAGTCATTGGACCACCAATTCAATGCAGAGGATCTACATAATATTTGAAATCATCAACTTGCTTGCGAACTTCAGATTGGTCAGCACCTTGATCTCCATTATTCCCCCCTTCCTCGAAAAGATTCGTCCTCGAATCTCCTGCATCAAACAAAGATAAATCAGCCACATTAAAAGTAGCACTAACATTACCATAATCACTTGGCAGATCCAGTTTGTAAGCATTATCATTGATTCTCTCCAAAACTTGAAAAGGACCATCTCCCCTAGGCTGCAATTTTGATTTCCTTTGTGAAGGAAACCTTTCCTTTCGTAAGTGCACCCAAACCCAATCTCCAGGTTGGAAAACAACTTTCAAACACCCCTTGTTGGCTTGCTTGGCATATTGCTCATTCCTCCTTTCAATGTTATCTCGAACCCTTGCATGCAATTTCTTCACAAAATCTGCCTTTTTCTTTCCATTAAAATTAGCATGCTCATTAGCAGGTAAAGGGAAAATATCCAAAGGAGTTAAAGGGTTAAAGCCATAAACAACCGCAAAAGGAGAATAGGAAGAAGTAGAATGAACAGTCCTATTATATGCAAACTCAATATGTGGCAAGCACTTCTCCCATTGCTTTAAGTTCTTTTGAATGATAGCACGCAACAATGTAGTGAGTGTCCTATTAACTACTTCAGTTTGTCCATCTGTTTGAGGATGTGCAACAGTAGAAAACAAGAGTTTAGTGCCTAATTTATTCCACAAAGTGCGCCAAAATGACTTAAAAACTTAACATCTCTATCACTGACAATTGTCTTTGGTAACCCATGCAAACGAACCACTTCCTTGAAGAACAAATCAGCAATATGTGTTGCATCATTGGTTTTAGAACATGCAATAAAGTGAGCCATCTTACTAAACCTATCAACAACAACAAATATGCTATCCTTTCCACTTTGAGTCCTGGGCAATCCTAAAACAAAGTCCATAGATATATCAATCCAAGGTTGATTGGGCACAGGTAAAGGGGTGTACAATCCATGAGGTTTAACCTTAGATTTTGCTTGCCTACATGTAATACACTTATCACAAATAGATTGCACATCAAGTTTCATTTTAGGCCAATAAAAATGTTCACGCAAAATATCTAAAGTCTTTTGAACTCCAAAGTGACCCATCAAACCTCCACCATGACTTTCCCTAACAAACATCTCACGAACAGAACAAATAGGCACACATAGTTTGTCTTTTTTGAACAGAAATCCTTCATACTTATAGAAATCACCAAACGCACACTTAGCACATGCATTCCATGCTTGGCTGAAATCAGAATCATTAGTATACAAATCCTTAAGCAATTCAAAACCAAGCAATTTAGTTTGCAAGGAAGTAAGTAATACGTACCTCCTGGACAATGCATCAGCCACAACAATTGATACAGACCCTCTAGGCGACCAGCCCTAGGAACCCAAATCTCAACGGATTAGAAACCCTAATTACACAAAGAGCGAGTTGAAGAAATATCATAATTAGAACATAAAAGAAACTAAGGCCTTTAAACCCTAATTCAGAGACGCCACAAAGGTTGATCACTCCTTTGATAAGTCAAGTTGCATTCAATCAAGAACACAAGAAATAAAAAGCTAAAGCTTTTCCTGAATAATTCTTTTGAATTGATATAATCTCTAAACAATACATAGTTAATGTCCTTAAATAGAAAACACCTAAAAGAAACCCTAAATTGACTTGGATCTGATTACAAGTAGACTGAGCCTAATTATTCTTTAAATAAAAGTCTTAAAAAAACATAATCTGATATTTAGAATCTAAAAGCCCAAAACGAAATTACACATGATAATCATAACATATAAGCCCAAAAACGAAAATTAAAGACAAATTCTCTAATTAGCTCGTGCACTCTTGTTGATCTTCCAAATTTAACCCTTGCACACATAGATATGTAGCCTCTCTTGGTGAAGCTTTGGAATCTTCAAGTTTTGCAACTTCTTTATATTGAGCATCCATTATCAAACCCTGTAAAGCTTCTTTCATTCTCTTGTCCTTGCCCTAGTCATTGGACCACCAATTCAATGCAGAGGATCTACATAATATTTGAAATCATCAACTTGCTAGCGAACATCAGATTGGTCAGCACCTTGATCTCCATTAGATTACCTCCTTTTAAAGGCATTGAGTATCAAATAGACTTTATACTTAGTTCTGCCTTACTTAACAGACTAGCTTATAGAGCTAACCAGAAGAAACAAAGGAGATACAAAGGCAGTGGATAAGCTACTGCAAAAGGGATTTTTAAGGGAGAGTCTTAGCCCATGTTCAATTCCTATTATCTTAGTTCCAAAGAAAGATGGAGCATGGCGCATGTGTGTGGATTGTCGAGCCATTAACAAGATAACGGTAAAGTATAGACACCCTATCCCTCGCTTAGATGTACATTAGACTCAAAATAGGAACACGAAATATATTTTGGGTATTGGTAATTTTAGAAAATCCCTATATCGCACAAAGAAGGCCTTATATTTATTCCAAATTAACCAAAATCATTATTTTTGTCTCCACAATGTTGAAAGATAAGTTCTAGTGTATTTACATTGATTAGTAAATGCATTAAAATCACACAAATTGATTTGTATAAATACTAATATTTTTAAGATTCAGGTTTCATATTTAAACGATTTTGCCACGTACAGTCATCTAAAAAGATTTATTTTATTTTATTTTATTTTCCATTTTTCGGCAATAATATATATACAAGGTTTTTGCCTTTTGATTTTGACAATATCTATTAATCAATTTACAATAATATTCACAATCTCTCATGAATACATAAATAATATAAATACTTTTTAATGTATTTATTTCGGTAGAAAAGTAATAAACGTGGTTAATAAAAAGGAAAATTAAATGGTAAGAAACCATTCGTACATTAGGCTCAAAATAGGACCACGAGATATATTTTGAGTATTGGTAATTTTAGAAAACCCTAAATCGCACAAAGAAGGCCTTATATTTATCGCAAATCAACCAATATCATTATTTTTGTCTCAAGATTGTCGAAAGGCAAGTTCTAGTGTATTTAGATTGATTAGTAAATGCATTAAAATCACACATATTGATTTGTCCAAATACTAATATTTTTAAGATTCGGGTTTGATATTAAAACGATTTTGCCACGTAGAGTCATCTAAGAAGATTTATTTTATTTTATTTTCCATTTTTTGACAAAAGTATACACTCTTTTTGCCTTTTGATTTTGACAATATCTATTAATCCCTTAACAATAATATTCACAACCTCTCATGAATACATAAATAATATAAATAATTTTTGATTTATTTATTTCGGTAGAAAAGTAATAAACATGGTTAATAACAAGGAAAATTAAATGGTAAGAAACCATTTGTACATTAAGCTCAAAATAGGACCACGAGATATATTTTGAGTATTGGTAATTTTAGAAAACCCCTATATCGCACAAAGAAGGCCTTATATTTATCCCAAATCAACCAAAATCATTATTTTTGTCTCAAGAATGTCGAAAGGCAAGTTCTAGTGTATTTAGATTGATTAGTAAATACATTAAAATCGCACAGATTGATTGGTCCAAATACTAATATTTTTAAGATTCAGGTTTCATATTTAAACGATTTTGCCACGTAGAGTCATCTAAGAAGATTTATTTTATTTTATTTTCCATTTTTCGACAAAAATATATATACACGCTTTTTGCCTTTTGATTTTGACAATATCTATTAATCCCTTAACAATAATATTCACAACCTCTCATGAATACATAATTAATATAAATACTTTTTCATGTATTTATTTAGGTAGAAAAGTAATAAACGTGGTTGATAAAAAAGAAAATTAAATGGTAAGAAACAATTTGTGCATTTCGCTCAAAATAGGACCAATAGATATATTTTGAGTATCGGTAATTTTCGAAAACCCTTCAATCGCACAAAGAAGACCTTATATGATTTCCAAATCAACGAAAATCATTATTTTTGTCTCAAGAATGTGGAAAGCCAAGTTCTTGTGTATTTATATTGATTAGAAAATAATTTAAAATCACACAGATTAGTTTGTCAAAATACTAATTTTTTTAAGATTCAGGTTTCAACGTAGAGTCATCTAAGAAGATTTATTTTATTTTATTTTCCACTTTTCACCAAGAATATATACAAGATTTTTGCCTTTTGATATTGACCATATCTATTCATCCGTTTACAATAATATTCACAACCTCTCATGACTACATAAATCTTATAAATACTTTTTCATGTATTTATTTAGGTAGAAAAGTAATAAGCGTGGTTAATAACAAGGAAAATTAAATGGTAAGAAACTATTTGTACATTAGGCTCAAAATAGGTCCAAGAGATATATTTTTAGTATTGGTAATTTTAGAAAACGCCTAAATTGCACAAATAAGACCTTATATGATTTCCAAATCAACGAAAATCATTATTTTTGTCTCAAGTATGTGGAAAGCCAAGTTCTTGTGTATTTAGATTGATTAGTAAATGATTCAAAATCACACAGATTGATTTGTCAAAATACTAATTTTTTTAAGATTCAGGTTTCACAATGAAAAGATTTTTCCACGTAGAGTCATCTAAGAAGATTTATTTTATTTTATTTTCAACTTTTCGGCAAGAATATATACAAGATTTTTGCCTTTTGATGTTGACAATATCTATTAATCCCTTTACAATAATATTCACAACCTCTCATGACTACATAAATCTTATAAATACTTTTTTATGTATTTATTTAGGTAGAAAAGTAATAAACGTGGTTAAACAACAAGGAAAATTAAATTGTAAGAAACCATTTGTACATTAGGCTCAAAAGAGGTCCAAGAGATATATTTTTAGTATTGGTAATTTTAGAAAACGCCTAAATCGCACAAATAAGACCTTATATGATTTTCAAATCAACGAAAATCATTATTTTTGTCTCAAGTATGTGGAAAGCCAAGTTCTTGTGTATTTAGATTGATTAGTAAATGCTTTAAAATCACACAGATTGATTTGTCAAGATACTAATTTTTTTAAGATTCAGGTTTCAACGTAGAGTCATCTAAGAAGATTTATTTTATTTTATTTTCCACTTTTCACCAAGAATATATACAAGATTTTTGCCTTTTGATATTGACCATATCTATTCATCCGTTTACAATAATATTCACAACCTCTCATGACTACATAAATCTTATAAATACTTTTTCATGTATTTATTTTGGTAGAAAAGTAATAAGCGTGGTTAATAACAAGGAAAATTAAATGGTAAGAAACTATTTGTACATTAGGCTCAAAATAGGTCCAAGAGATATATTTTTAGTATTGGTAATTTTAGAAAACGCCTAAATTGCACAAATAAGACCTTATATGATTTCCAAATCAACGAAAATCATTATTTTTGTCTCAAGTATGTGGAAAGCCAAGTTCTTGTGTATTTAGATTGATTAGTAAATGATTCAAAATCACACAGATTGATTTGTCAAAATACTAATTTTTTTAATATTCAGGTTTCACAATGAAAAGATTTTTCCATGTAGAGTCATCTAAGAAGATTTATTTTATTTTATTTTCAACTTTTCGGCAAGAATATATACAAGTTTTTTGCCTTTTGATGTTGACAATATCTATTAATCCCTTTACAATAATATTCACAACCTCTCATGACTACATAAATCTTATAAATACTTTTTTATGTATTTATTTAGGTAGAAAAGTAATAAACGTGGTTAAACAACAAGGAAAATTAAATTGTAAGAAACCATTTGTACATTAGGCTCAAAAGAGGTCCAAGAGAGGCTTTATATGGTTTGAAACATGCTTCAAGAGCTTAGTATGAAAGACTTAGCATCTTTCTTATTGAAAAAGGATTGACTAGAGGAATGGTAGACACTACACTATTTTTAAAAATAAAGTGCATAACATTTTAAATTGTTCAAATTTATGTTGATATTATATTTGAGTGACCTTTGTTATTAAAATTGATGTGTTTATCCATTGGTCAAGAAAAGGTTCTATTTTTAGAAAGCTATTGAGTGTTTATATACAAATTGCTAATGAGTTTGTCATTGTATAGCTCTTTTAATTATCAAAACAACGATTCTTGGTTGATTATAAGTTGCTTAGAAGAAATTTCAAATGACACCTGAAGAAGGTGCGGTCGACCGCATCTTACGGGAGTATCATCCGAAGAATGTCCAGTGGACTTGCGGAAGACCTCGAGAAAATCTTCGGTCGACCGTATGGTACAAGCCATCGACCGCAGAGTAGACAGAGGACTTGCGGATGACCAATATCAAATTTCCGGTCGACCGCAGATTACTACTCATCGACTGCAAAGTAAACAGAGAACTTGCGGACGACAACAATCAAATTGTTCGGTCAACCGCAGAAACTGATTCTATCGTCCGAAAGAAGAAATAACAAGGGATAAACATATTGGATCAAAAGGTGGTTCAACCAAATCTCAAATGGTACCAAAGAAGAAGAAGAGCAACACTACCTTATTCACAAGTAAGGAGTATTAAATTTGATTCTATGACTATCTCGAGTTTTGAAATGTGATTCTTGAAAGTACCATCTATTCTAGTAAGTTTCCTTTTTGAAAATATCTTGAAGTATTTTGCTAAGGAAGGATGATATGATATTATTGTGCATGATGAGCCTATGTATTATGACTATATACTTCAATGCTATGCTATCTAGAGAAAAATATTCTTGAAGGATATCAAGTTGTATATTATGTGTCTAAAGTATATGGTATTGTTTTAATTTTCAATTACTATAACTTGGATGATATTTTGAGTGCTCCTATTGATGAGATTACATTTTTTTTACTCACCAAATTTGCCATTATTATGCATTCTCCATTCAAGATTTTGAATATGCTTTTACAAATAAAGAATCCTTTGTGAATTTTGCAAAAAAGGAATCTATTGTTTTTAGTCTTGAACATAATATACTTTGTCTTATGTGCACTACTATATTTGTACTCATAGATGGTCATAGGACATCTATTACTCATTTGCACATGTTTATTATGCTAATTATGTTCAAAGGAAAATGAGTAGATCTTGGTTATCTTATGGATATCGTTCTTTGTTAAGAAGGCTAAGAAAATGGCAAAGAGCCTACTTTATGGAATGTTGCTTTAAAGAGTGTTCAAACATTTTGAAATATCTTTACTTGAGGTTGTTGACATGAGATTTCTTCATAAATGTGATTTTGTTGCATACAAGATGGTGCATGACTTATGTTTCAATGATGATTGGGAGTTGAGAAAGAAAATATCTCAAGAAGATTTACTCCAAGCCTTATCCGAAATCGCAAGATTGATGGGTGAAAATGTACTCATTATTATTTGAAAGAGCATTCATGAGAAAGGAATTGGTCAAGAAGAAGCTAATCACTTGATACTTCCACCGGAGAAAGAATAAGGAAAGGGAAGACATCAATGGAAAAAGGAAAAGGAAACTCCTTTTGATACTTCTATTAGAAAGAAACTGAGTGAATGAAAATGTTTGATGCAAGAGGAATATAGGTTTTATTCCTCATACAAAAGATGTCTTGTGGAATGATTTGGAGCATCTCTCAAACAATATGGATATTATCTTTGAGAAGTTTAATACTAAAATCCAAGATGTGTTTGAAGAAGTTGTTCAACATGAAATCAAGAGTAAAGTTTCTTCATCACAAAGTTGACAATATATCTACTCATCTTGAGGCATTATATGGAGTCCACATATATGACAAAGAATCCTATTACTCCTATTGTTGTGTCATCAAGTAGTATTGAGTCATCTATTGTTGTTGATACATCCTCTACCATCATTTCAGAGGATACTATTGTAGTGACTACTTCTATTGATGATCTACCAGTTAATGCTATTATCATTCCGGAGACCACTCATTCATAAGGTCTATGCTCCCTAAGCTTCGGACTCTAGTTTTGGCTACTTGAGGATCATCTTTATACCTTTCATTTTCTTTTTACATCTATAATGCACTATTTTCATATGTTTTCTGCTACATTATGATCTCTTCATGTAGTAAAATTTGAAGTAATGTAGTTTGTTGGTTTGATTATTCCCCATGATGACTCCTTGGTAAATTGAAAGATTTTCTTATATGCTTTTGACCTTATTTAATCCTTTATATACATTATTTTTGAATGATGACAAAGGGGGAGAAAAACTAAGTGTTGATAACAATGTTTAGGAGTTATATTTGTGTTATGTTCTTTTGGAAACTAACATTTTGCAGGAAGATGAAGATCGAGAACACTTACAACAAAAGGGGAGAATTCAATGCAAATTGGAGAAACCATCTAAAGAAAGATACTTGAAGTTCAATCATTTTTGAGGAAAATCAAGAATAGGTACAAAAGGGAAGACACGTCCAAAAGAGGAGTGTTTGAGGAACTTGAAGTATTTGAAGTGCACTTAACGATCACACGTTCATCAAAACCAAGAAGAAGAAGAAATAACTTTAAAAGGTTAAGTATGGCTATCATTGGTTTAAAATTTATGTATTTCTAAGTTTATGCTATTTTGAGATTGAATGAGAATGGGAATTGTGTGTTGATGGCCGGGTTGGCCTTATGTGTGATTTTATGTGTTATCTCATCTCTTTTTGCATTGTTGAGTTTATGTTGCAAAAATGGTTTTTATAAGAGTTACAAAGGAAACTCTGTCAAAATTTTTACAAAACTGATGCATATTGATAGGGGGAGCTTTATAAATGTTTTTATAAGATATCTATATGTTATTAATTCTGGAAGGAAGGAGGATACGGAGGTTGGTGGAAAAATAGGCTTCTTTAAACCTATATAAGCTAGGAAGTGATCTCATATACTTACAATGAATACTTTCATTTTGAGATCCAATATTTATTCGAAAAATGTTACATTCTATATATTTCTTGATATCATCAAACTAAATGGTTATATGCTATATGTGATATCTTACAAATACCTAGCATATTGTAAGGGGGAGCATTTTACAATGATTGATACATATTCTATAAACTCTTTCTTACTTTGAATCCTTGCACTTAATTGTTTTACCTATCACATTGCATCAATATTTGTCATCATCAAAAAGGGGGAGATTGAAAGCCCTAATGCTTTTAATGTCTTAATTTTGATTAATGGCAAACATTGATGAGGACAAATGTCTTATTTGTACAAGTGATAGAGTTTTTGGATTCATGATCTAATCCATGCAACAACAAGATTTCAAGTCTTCAAGGAAGTATACAAGTCAAGACTATCAAGATTTTATTGGATTAGATAGGAACTAGAGGTATAGTTTTAGAGTTATATATTTTGATCTCTAGTTCTACCTCTAATTGAATAATGGTTTCTAAAGGTTGCTCTATGAATTTAAAATGTTATTTCAAAATGTTTTTAATATGTTAAAATATGTTTTGGTATTTCGAAAACCATGCATCGTAATTTCAAAACTTAATGGTTCATAAACTCTTGTTGGATTGATACCATAACTTATATGGTTGATTGAAATCATCATTTGTGTGTTAGAGTATTGTTGATACACAAATGAACATGTTTCAGTCGACCTAAAGTGGACCAGGTATCGTCTATAAGTTAGTTTATCTTGTGGATGCATGTGCTGTCAAATTTGTTCATTTGCCAACCTGTGGACGACCATGAGGTCGACCGCAGGTAAAGTCCGGTCGACCGGAGGATGAAAAATCATCATCCGGTAGTTGTCCAGTGAGCTTGAGGATGATGGTGCGGACGACCAAGTATGATTTGCGGTCGACCGCACTTCCTGAGTGGGTATCCAACAACTTCATTTTTTACCGTTGGGAACAAACCTTTAAATACCAAAACCTTTGGAATTCTTTCTAAGAAGATTTTTTGAGCAAAAACATTATATATCTTGATCCTATAACATCTTAGAAATATTCCAAAACCCTTTCTAAACATCAATCTTGTTAAAATCATTAAAGAAGGGTTTTTACATTCAAAGGTGAATTTTGAGCAATCTTGACAAGCCATTACTCAAAGAGGTGATTGTGATTCAAATTGATATATCTTCACATTAAGGTGATATCTATCAAATTCTCTCTCATTATTATTGATTGTAATTGTATCAATGTTGCAAGTAGCATAAAACCCTAAGTGTTAGGGTGAGCCTTGTGTAGGTTGTTTTGTATTCAAGGTTTGTTTGTAAAACCTTTGGGTGAACCATGAATTGAATTGTTGTGTTAGGATTCACTAAGGAGAGTGGTGGGATTATTGTATAATCAAGGTTGTGTTGTAAAACTCAAGGGTTGAGTGAGCCTTGATTGGTTGAGAGGTTATTTGTAAAACCCTAAGGTGAATTGGGTGAACCTCTTTTGTAATCTCATTTATTTGATTAGTGAAAGGATTTGATAAATCCTTGAGTAGGTAACTCAAGGTAGTGGATTAGGTTTTGTTGGATAAACCGAACCACTTTAAATCATTGTGTTCATTGCTCTAATTTCTGCATTTTACTTGAACACTTTATTTCTCATACAACTAGCACACCAAGTGTTTGATATTTGTTGTCAAATAGGTATTTTATTTAATTAGGTTTAAATATCGGATAAAAACCTAATTCACCCTCCCTCTTAGGTTTTTCAGTTAAAAACAAGGAAAATTAAATTGTAAGAAACCATTTGTACATTAGGCTCAAAAGAGGTCCAAGAGATATATTTTTAGTATTGGTAATTTTAGAAAACGCCTAAATCGCACAAATAAGACCTTATATGATTTCCAAATCAACGAAAATCATTATTTTTGTCTCAAGTATGTGGAAAGCCAAGTTCTTGTGTATTTAGATTGATTAGTAAATGATTTAAAATCACACACATTGATTTGTCAAAATACTAATTTTTTTAAGATTCAGGTTTCAACGTAGAGTCATCTAAGAAGATTTATTTTATTTTTTTTCCACTTTTCAGCAAGAATATATACAAGATTTTTGCCTTTTGATGTTGACAATATCTATTAATCCCTTTACAATAATATTAACAACCTCTCATGACTACATAAATCTTATAAATACTTTTTCATTTATTTATATAGGTAGAAAGGTAATAAATGTGGTTAATAACAAGAAAAATTAAATGGTAAGAAACCATTTGTACATTAGGCTCAAAATAGGTCCAAGAGATATATTTTGAGTATTGGTAATTTTAGAAAACGCCTAAATCGCACAAATAAGACCTTATATGATTTCCAAATCAACGAAAAATCATTATGTTTGTCTCAAAAATGCGGAAAGGCAAGTTCTAGTGTATTTAGATTGATTACTAAATGCTTTAAAATCACTCAGATTGATTTGTCAAAATACTAATTTTTTTAAGATTCAGATTTCATATTGAAAAGATTTTCCCACGTAGACTCATTTAAGAAGATTTATCTTATTTTATATTCCACTTTTCGGCATTAATATATACAAGATTTTTTCCTTTTGATGTTGACAATATCTATGAATCCCTTTACAACAATATTCACAACTTCTCATGACTACATAAATCTTATAAATACTTTTTCATGTATTTATATAGGTAGAAAAGTAATAAACGTGGTTAATAACAAGGAAAATTAAATGGTAAGAAATCATTTGTACATTAGGCTCAAAATAGGTCCAAGAGATATATTTTAAGTATTGGTAATTTTAGAAAACGCCTACATCGCACAAATAAGACCATATAAGATTTCCAAATCAACGAAAATCATTATTTTTGTCTCAAGAATGTGGAAAGGCAAGTTCTAGTCTATTTAGATTGATTAGTAAATGCTTTAAAATCACACAGATTGATTTGTCAAAATATTAATTTTTTTAATATTCAGGTTTCATAATGAAAATATTTTTCAACGTAGAGTCATCTAAGAAGATTTATTTTATTTTATTTTCAACTTTTCACCAAGAATATATACAAGATTTTTGCCTTTTGATGTTGACAATATTTATTAATCCCTTTACAATAATATTCACAACCTCTCATGACTACATAAATCTTGTAAATACTTTTTCATGTATTTATTTCGGTAGAAAAGTAATAAACGTGGTTAAAAACAAGGAAAATTAAATTGTAAGAAACCATTTGTACTTTAGGCTCAAAATAGATCCAAGTGATATATTTTGAGTATTGGTAATTTTAGAAAATGCCTCAATCGCACAAATAAGACCTTATATGATTTCCAAATCAACGAAAATCATTATTTTTGTCTAAAGAATGTGGAAAGGCAAGTTCTAGTCTATTTAGATTGATTAGTAAATGCCTTAAAATCACACATATTGATTTGTCAAAATACTAATTTTTTTAAAATTCAGGTTTCCACGTAGAGTCATCTAAGAATATTTATTTTATTTTATTTTCCACGTTTCGGCAAAAATATATACAAGATTTTTTCCTTTTGATACTGACAATATCTATTAATCCCTTTAAAATAATATTCGCAACCTCTCATGACTACATAAATCTTATAAATACTTTTTTATGAATTTATTTAGGTAGAAAAGTAATAAAAGTGGTTAAAAACAAAGAAAATTAAATTGTAAGAAATCATTTGTACATTAGGCTCAAAATAGATCCAAGTGATATATTTTGAGTATTGGTAATTTCAGAAAATGACTCAATCGCACAAATAAGAGCTTATATGATTTCCAAATCAACGAAAATCATTATTTTTGTCTCAAGTATGTGGAAAGCCAAGTTCTTGTGTATTTAGATTGATTAGTAAATGCTTTAAAATCACACAGATTGATTTGTCAAGATACTAATTTTTTTAAGATTCAGGTTTCAACGTAGAGTCATCTAAGAAGATTTATTTTATTTTATTTTCCACTTTTCACCAAGAATATATACAAGATTTTTGCCTTTTGATATTGACCATATCTATTCATCCGTTTACAATAATATTCACAACCCCTCATGACTACATAAATCTTATAAATACTTTTTCATGTATTTATTTTGGTAGAAAAGTAATAAGCGTGGTTAATAACAAGGAAAATTAAATGGTAAGAAACTATTTGTACATTAGGCTCAAAATAGGTCCAAGAGATATATTTTTAGTATTGGTAATTTTAGAAAACGCCTAAATTGCACAAATAAGACCTTATATGATTTCCAAATCAACGAAAATCATTATTTTTGTCTCAAAAATGTGGAAAGGCAAGTTTTACTGTATTTAGATTCATTACTAAATGCCTTAAAATCACACAGATTGATTTGTCAAAATACTAATTTTTTTAAAATTCAGGTTTCCACGTAGAGTCATCTAAGAATATTTATTTTATTTTATTTTCCACGTTTCGGCAAAAATATATATAAGATTTTTGCCTTTTGATTCTGACAATATCTATTAATCCCTTTACAATAATATTCACAACCTGTCATTACTACATAAAACTTATAAATACTTTTTCATTTATTTATTTAGGTAGAAAAGTAATAAACGTGGTTAAAAACGAGGAAAATTAAATTGTAAGAAATCATTTTTACATTAGGCTCAAAATAGGTGAAAGAGATATATTTTGAGTATTGGTAATTTTAGAAAATGCCTCAATCGCACAAATAAGACCTTATATGATTTCCAAATCAACGAAAATCATTATTTTTGTCTAAAGAATGTGGAAAGGCAAGTTCTAGTCTATTTAGATTGATTAGTAAATGCCTTAAAATCACACATATATTGTCAAAATACTAATTTTTTTAAAATTCAGGATTCCACGTAGAGTCATCTAAGAATATTTATTTTATTTTATTTTCCACGTTTCGGCAAAAATATATACAAGATTTTTTCCTTTTGATACTGACAATATCTATTAATCCCTTTAAAATAATATTCGCAACCTCTCATGACTACATAAATCTTATAAATACTTTTTTATGTATTTATTTAGGTAGAAAAGTAATAAACGTGGTTAAAAACAAGGAAAATTAAATTGTAAGAAACCATTTGTACATTATGCTCAAAATAGGTCCAAAAGATATATATTTTGATTATTGGTAATTTTAGAAAATGACTCAATCGCGCAAATAAGACCTTATATGATTTCCAAATCAACGAAAATCATTATTTTTGTCTCAAGAATGTGGAAAGGCAAGTTCTACTGTATTTAGATTCATTACTAAATGCCTTAAAATCACACAGATTGATTTGTCAAAATACTAATTTTTTTAAAATTCAGGTTTCCACGTAGAGTCATCTAAGAATATTTATTTTATTTTATTTTCCACGTTTCGGCAAAAATATATACAAGATTTTTTCCTTTTGATACTGACAATATCTATTAATCCCTTTAAAATAATATTCGCAACCTCTCATGACTACATAAATCTTATAAATACTTTTTTATGTATTTATTTAGGTAGAAAAGTAATAAACGTGGTTAAAAACAAGGAAAATTAAATTGTAAGAAACCATTTGTACATTAGGCTCAAAATAGGTCCAAAAGATATATATTTTGATTATTGGTAATTTTAGAAAATGACTCAATCGCGCAAATAAGACCTTATATGATTTCCAAATCAACGAAAATCATTATTTTTGTCTCAAGAATGTGGAAAGGCAAGTTCTACTGTATTTAGATTCATTACTAAATGCCTTAAAATCACACAGATTGATTTGTCAAAATACTAATTTTTTTAAAATTCAGGTTTCCACGTAGAGTCATCTAAGAATATTTATTTTATTTTATTTTCCACGTTTCGGCAAAAATATATATAAGATTTTTGCCTTTTGATACTGACAAAATCTATTAATCTCTTTACAATAATATTCGCAACTTCTCATTACTACATAAATCTTATAAATACTTTTTATGTATTTATATAGGTAGAAAAGTAATAAACGTGGTTAATAACGAGAAAAATTAAATGGTAAGAAATCATTTTTACATTAGGCTCAAAATAGGTCAAAGAGATATATTTTCAGTATTGGTAATTTTAGAAAATGCCTCAATCTCACTAATAAGACCTTATATGATTTCCAAATCAACGAAAATCATTATTTTTGTCTCAAAAATGTGGAAAGGCAAGTTCTACTGTATTTAGATTCATTACTAAATGCCTTAAAATCACACAGATTGATTTGTCAAAATACTAATTTTTTTAAAATTCAGGTTTCCACGTAGAGTCATCTAAGAATATTTATTTTATTTTATTTTCCACGTTTCGGCAAAAATATATACAAGATTTTTTCCTTTTGATACTGACAATATCTATTAATCCCTTTAAAATAATATTCGCAACCTCTCATGACTACATAAATCTTATAAATACTTTTTTATGTATTTATTTAGGTAGAAAAGTAATAAACGTGGTTAAAAACAAGGAAAATTAAATTGTAAGAAACCATTTGTACATTAGGCTCAAAATAGGTCCAAAAGATATATATTTTGATTATTGGTAATTTTAGAAAATGACTCAATCGCGCAAATAAGACCTTATATGATTTCCAAATCAACGAAAATCATTATTTTTGTCTCAAGAATGTGGAAAGGCAAGTTCTACTGTATTTAGATTCATTACTAAATGCCTTAAAATCACACAGATTGATTTGTCAAAATACTAATTTTTTTAAAATTCAGGTTTCCACGTAGAGTCATCTAAGAATATTTATTTTATTTTATTTTCCACGTTTCGGCAAAAATATATATAAGATTTTTGCCTTTTGATACTGACAAAATCTATTAATCTCTTTACAATAATATTCGCAACTTCTCATTACTACATAAATCTTATAAATACTTTTTTATGTATTTATATAGGTAGAAAAGTAATAAACGTGGTTAATAACGAGAAAAATTAAATGGTAAGAAATCATTTTTACATTAGGCTCAAAATAGGTCAAAGAGATATATTTTCAGTATTGGTAATTTTAGAAAATGCCTCAATCTCACTAATAAGACCTTATATGATTTCCAAATCAACGAAAATCATTATTTTTGTCTAAAGAATGTGGAAAGGCAAGTTCTAGTATATTTAGATTCATTACTAAATGCCTTAAAATCACACAGATTGATTTGTCAAAATACTAATTTTTTTAAAATTCAGGTTTCCACGTAGAGTCATCTAAGAATATTTATTTTATTTTATTTTCCACGTTTCGGCAAAAATATATACAAGATTTTTTCCTTTTGATACTGACAATATCTATTAATCCCTTTAAAATAATATTCGCAACCTCTCATGACTACATAAATCTTATAAATACTTTTTTATTTATTTATTCAGGTAGAAAAGTAATAAACGTGGTTAAAAACAAGGAAAATTAAATTGTAAGAAATCATTTTTACATTAGGCTCAAAATAGGTCAAAGAGATATATTTTCAGTATTGGTAATTTTAGAAAATGCCTCAATCTCACTAATAAGACCTTATATGATTTCCAAATCAACGAAAATCATTATTTTTGTCTAAAGAATGTGGAAAGGCAAATTCTAGTATATTTAGATTCATTACTAAATGCCTTAAAATCACACGGATTGATTTGTCAAAATACTAATTTTTTTAAAATTCAGGTTTCCACGTAGAGTCATCTAAGAATATTTATTTTATTTTATTTTCCACGTTTCGGCAAAAATATATACAAGATTTTTTCCTTTTGATACTGACAATATCTATTAATCCCTTTAAAATAATATTAGCAACCTCTCATGACTACATAAATCTTATAAATACTTTTTTATGTATTTATTCAGGTAGAAAAGTAATAAACGTGGTTAAAAACAAGGAAAATTAAATTGTAAGAAATCATTTTTACATTAGGCTCAAAATAGGTCAAAGAGATATTTTCAGTATTGGTAATTTTAGAAAATGCCTCAATCTCACTAATAAGACCTTATATGATTTCCAAATCAACGAAAATCATTATTTTTGTCTAAAGAATGTGGAAATCCAATTTCTGCTGTATTTAGATTGATTAGTAAATGCTTTAAAATCACACGTATTGATTTGTCAAAATACTAATTTTTTTAAGATTCAGGTTTCCACGTAGAGTCATCTAAGAATATTTATTTCATTTTATTTTCCACGTTTCCAAAAGAATATATACAAGATTTTTGCCTTTTGATTCTGACAATATCTATTAATCCCTTTACAATAATATTCACAACCTGTCATTACTACATAAAACTTATAAATACTTTTTCATTTATTTATTTAGGTAGAAAAGTAATAAACGTGGTTAAAAACGAGGAAAATTAAATTGTAAGAAATCATTTTTACATTAGGCTCAAAATAGGTGAAAGAGATATATTTTCAGTATTGGTAATTTTAGAAAATGCCTCAATCGCACTAATAAGACCTTATATGATTTCCAAATCAACGAAAATCATTATTTTTGTCTCAAGAATGTGGAAAGGCAAGTTCTAGTCTATTTAGATTCATTACTAAATGCTTTAAAATCACACAGATTGATTTGTCCAAATACTAATTTTTTTAAAATTCAGGTTTCCACATATAGTCATCTAAGAATATTTATTTCATTTTATTTTCCACGTTTCCAAAAGAATATATACAAGATTTTTTCCTTTTGATGCTGACAATATGTATTAATCCGTTTACAATAATATTCATAACCTCTCATGACTACATAAATCTTATAAATAATTTTTAATGTATTTATATAGGTAGAAAAGTAATAAACGTGGTTAATAACAAGAAAAATTAAATGGTAAGAAACCATTTGTACATTAGGCTCAAAA
This sequence comes from Apocynum venetum, assembly GCA_019593545.1. Classification (NCBI taxonomy): domain Eukaryota; kingdom Viridiplantae; phylum Streptophyta; class Magnoliopsida; order Gentianales; family Apocynaceae; genus Apocynum; species Apocynum venetum. The sequence continues at coordinate 23,961 of SRSM01000044.1, read as the reverse complement.
TAGGTCCAAGTGATATATATAGACTATTGGTAATTTTAGAAAATGACTCAATCGCACAAATAAGACCTTATATGATTTCCAAATCAACAAAAATCATTATTTTTGTCTAAAGAATGTGGAAATCCATTTTCTACTGTATTTAGATTGATTAGTAAATGCCTTAAAATCATACAGATTGATTTGTCAAAATACTAATTTTTTTAAGATTCAGGTTTCCACGTAGAGTCATCTAAGAATATTTATTTCATTTTATTTTCCACGTTTCCAAAAGAATATATACAAGATATTTTCCTTTTGATGCTGACAATATCTATTAATCCGTTTACAATAATATTCCTAACATCTCATGACTACATAAATCTTATAAATAATTTTTAATGTATTTATATAGGTAGAAAAGTAATAAACGTGGTTAATTACAAGAAAAATTAAATGGTAAGAAACCATTTGTACATTAGGCTCAAAATAGGTCCAAGAGATATATATAGAGTATTGGTAATTTTAGAAAATGCCTCAATCGCACAAATAAGACCTTATATGATTTCCAAATCAACGAAAATCATTATTTTTGTCTAAAGAATGTGGAAATCCATGTTCTACTGTATTTAGATTGATTAGTAAATGCTTTAAAATCACACATATTGATTTGTCAAAATACTAATTTATTTAAGATTCAGGTTTCCACGTAGAGTCATCTAAGAATATTTATTTCATTTTATTTTCCACGTTTCCAAAAGAATATATACAAGATTTTTCCCTTTTGATTCTGACAATATCTATTAATCCCTTTACAATAATATTCACAACCTGTCATTACTACATAAATCTTATAAATAATTTTTAATGTATTTATATAGGTAGAAAAGTAATAAACGTGGTTAATAACAAGAAAAATTAAATGGTAAGAAACCATTTGTACATTAGGCTCAAAATAGGTCCAAGTGATATATATAGACTATTGGTAATTTTAGAAAATGCCTCAATCGCACAAATAAGACCTTATATGATTTCCAAATCAACGAAAATCATTATTTTTGTCTAAAGAATGTGGTAATCCATTTTCTACTGTATTTAGATTGATTAGTAAATGCCTTAAAATCACACAGATTGATTTGTCAAAATACTAATTTTTTTAAGATTCAGGATTCCACGTAGAGTCATCTAAGAATATTTATTTCATTTTATTTTCCACGTTTCGGCAAGAATGTATACAAGATTTTTGACTTTTGATGCTGACAATATTTATTAGTCCCTTACAATAATATTAATAATTTCTCATGACTACATAAAACTTATAAATACTTTTTCATTTATTTATTTAGGTAGAAAAGTAATAAACGTGGTTAATAACAAGGAAAATTAAATTGTAAGAAACAATTTGTACATTAGGCTCGAAATAGGTCCAAAAGATATATTTTGAGTATTGGTAATTTTAGAAAATGCCTCAATCGCACAAATAAGACCTTATATGATTTCCAAATCAACGAAAATCATTATTTTTGTCTAAAGAATGTGGAAATCCATTTTCTACTGTATTTAGATTGATTAGTAAATTCCTTAAAATCACACAGATTGATTTGTCAAAATACTAATTTTTTTAAGATTCAGGTTTCCACGTAGCGTCATCTAAGAATATTTATTTTATTTTATTTTCCAGGTTTCGGCAAGAATGTATACAAGATTTTTGACTTTTGATGCTTACAATATTTATTAGTCCCTTACAATAATATTAATAACTTCTCATGACTACATAAATCTTATAAATACTTTTTCATTTATTTATTTAGTTAGAAAAGTAATAAACATGGTTAATAACAAGGAAAATTAAATTGTAAGAAACAATTTGTACATTAGGCTCGAAATAGGTCCAAAAGATATATTTTGAGTATTGGTAATTTTAGAAAATGCCTCAATAGCACAAATAAGACCTTATATGATTTCCAAATCAACGAAAATCATTATTTTTGTCTCAAGAATGTGGAAAGGCAAGTTCTAGTCTATTTAGATTCATTACTAAATGCCTTAAAATCACACAGATTGATTTGTCCAAATACTAATTTTTTTAAAATTCTGGTTTCCACATATAGTCATCTAAGAATATTTATTTCATTTTATTTTCCACGTTTCCAAAAGAATATATACTAGATTTCTTCCTTTTGATGCTGACAATATCTATTAATCCGTTTACAATAATATTCATAACCTCTCATGACTACATAAATCTTATAAATACTTTTTCATGTATTTATATAGGTAGAAAAGTAATAAACGTGGTTAATAACAAGAAAAATTAAATGGTAAGAAACCATTTGTACATTAGGCTCAAAATAGGTCCAAGAGATATATATAGAGTATTGGTAATTTTAGAAAATGCTTTAATCGCACAAATAAGACCTTATATGATTTCCAAATCAACGAAAATCATTATTTTTGTCTAAAGAATTTGGAAATCCAGTTTCTACTGTATTTAGATTGATTAGTAAATGCCTTAAAATCATACAGATTGATTTGTCAAAATACTAATTTTTTTAAGATTCAGGTTTCCACGTAGAGTCATCTAAGAATATTTATTTCATTTTATTTTCCACGTTTCCAAAAGAATATATACAAGATTTTTGCCTTTTGATGCTGACAATATCTATTAATCCCTTTACAATAATATTCACAACCTGTCATTACTACATAAATCTTATAAATAATTTTTAATGTATTTATATAGGTAGAAAAGTAATAAACGTGGTTAATAACAAGAAAAATTAAATGGTAAGAAACCATTTGTACATTAGGCTCAAAATAGGTCCAAGAGATATATATAGACTATTGGTAATTTTAGAAAATGCCTCAATCGCACAAATAAGACCTTATATGATTTCCAAATCAACGAAAATCATTATTTTTGTCTAAAGAATGTGGAAATCCATTTTCTACTGTATTTAGATTGATTAGTAAATGCCTTAAAATCACACAGATTGATTTGTCAAAATACTAATTTTTTTAAGATTCAGGTTTCCACGTAGAGTCATCTAAGAATATTTATTTTATTTTATTTTCCAGGTTTCGGCAAGAATGTATACAAGATTTTTGACTTTTGATGCTGACAATATTTATTAGTCCCTTACAATAATATTAATAACTTCTCATGACTACATAAATCTTATAAATACTTTTTCATTTATTTATTTAGTTAGAAAAGTAATAAACGTGGTTAATAACAAGGAAAATTAAATTGTAAGAAACAATTTGTACATTAGGCTCGAAATAGGTCCAAAAGATATATTTTGAGTATTGATAATTTTAGAAAATGCCTCAATAGCACAAATAAGACCTTATATGATTTCCAAATCAACGAAAATCATTATTTTTGTCTAAAGACTGTGGAAATCCAATTTCGACTGTATTTAGATTGATTAGTAAATGCTTTAAAATCACACAGATTGATTTGTTAAAATACTAATTTTTTTAAGATTCAGGTTTCCACGTAGAGTCATCTAAGAATATTTATTTCATTTTATTTTCCACGTTTCGGCATGAATATATACAAGATTTTTGCCTTTTGATGCTGACAATAGCTATTAATCCCTATACAATAATATTCACAACCTGTCATTACTACATAAATCTTATAAATAATTTTTGATGTATTTATTTAGGTAGAAAAGTAATAAACGTGGTTAAAAACAGGGAAAATTAAATTGTAAGAAATCATTTGTACATTAAGCTCAAAATATGTCAAAGAGATATATTTTCAGTACTGGTAATTTTAGAAAATATCGCAATCGCACAAATAAGACCTTACATGATTTTCAAATCAACGAAAATCATTATTTTTGTCTAAAGAATGTGGAAATCCAATTTCTACTGTATTTAGATTGATTAGTAAATGACTTAAAATCACACCGATTGATTTGTGAAAATACTAATTTTTTTAAGATTCAGGTTTCCACGTAGCGTCATCTAAGAATATTTATTTTATTTTATTTTCCACGTTTCGGCAAGAATGTATACAAGATTTTTGACTTTTGATGCTGACAATATTTATTAGTCCCTTACAATAATATTAATAACCTCTCATGACTACATAAATCTTATAAATACTTTTTCATGTATTTATTTAGGTAGAAAAGTAATAAACGTGGTTAATAACAAGGAAAATTAAATTGTAAGAAACCATTTGTACATTAGGCTGAAAATAGGTCCAAAAGATATATTTTTAGTATTGGTAATTTTAGAAAATGCCTCAATCGCACAAATATGACCTTATATGATTTCCAAATCAACGAAAATCATTATTTTTGTCTCAAGAATGTGGAAATCACATTTCTACTGTATTTAGATTGATTAGTAAATGCTGTAAAATCACACAGATTGATTTGTCAAAATACTAATATTTTTAAGATTCAGGTTTCCACATATAGTCATCTAAGAATATTTATTTCATTTTATTTTCCACGTTTCCAAAAGAATCTATACAAGATTTTTTCTTTTTGATGCTGACAATATCTATTAATCCGTTTACAATAATATTCATAACCTCTCATGACAACATAAATCTTATAAATACTTTTTCATGTATTTAAATAGGTAGAAAAGTAATAAACGTGGTTAATAACAAGAAAAATTAAATGGTAAGAAACCATTTGTACATTAGGCTCAAAATAGGTCCAAGAGATATATATAGAGTATTGGTAATTTTAGAAAATGCCTCAATCGCACAATAAGACCTTATATGATTTCCAAATCAACGAAAATTATTATTTTTGTCTAAAGACTGTGGAAATCCAATTTCTACTGTATTTAGATTGATTAGTAAATGCCTTAAAATCACACAGATTGATTTGTCAAAATACTAATTTTTTTAAGATTCAGGTTTTCACGTAGAGTCATCTAAGAATATTTATTTCATTTTATTTTTCACGTTTCGGCATGAATATATACAAGATTTTTGCCTTTTGATGCTGACAATAGCTATTAATCCCTATACAATAATATTCACAACCTGTCATTACTACATAAATCTTATAAATAATTTTTGATGTATTTATTTAGGTAGAAAAGTAATAAACGTGGTTAAAAACAGGGAAAATTAAATTGTAAGAAATCATTTGTACATTAAGCTCAAAATATGTCAAAGAGATATATTTTCAGTACTGGTAATTTTAGAAAATGTCGCAATCGCACAAATAATAAGACCTTACATGATTTCCAAATCAACGAAAATCATTATTTTTGTCTAAAGAATGTGGAAATCCAATTTCTACTGTATTTAGATTGATTAGTAAATGCCTTAAAATCACACCGATTGATTTGTCAAAATACTAGTTTTTTTAAAATTAAGGTTTTCATGTAGAGTCATCTAAGAATTTTATTTTATTTTATTTTCCAAGTTTCGGCAAAAATATATACAAGATTTTTTTCCTTTTGATACTGACAATATCTATTAATCCTTTTAAAATAATATTCGCAACCTCTCATGACTACATAAATCTTATAAATACTTTTTTATGTATTTATTTAGGTAGAAAAGTAATAAACGTGGTTAAAAATAAGAAAAATTAAATTGTAAGAAATCATTTGTACATTAGGCTCAAAATAGATCCAAGAGGTATATTTTGAGTATTGGTAATTTTAGAAAATGCCTCAATCGCACAAATAAAACCTTATATGATCTCCAAATCAACGAAAATCATTATTTTTGTCTAAAGAATGTGGAAATCCAATTTCTACTGTATTTAGATTGATTAGTAAATGCCTTAAAATCACACAATTGATTTGTCAAAATACTAATTTTTTTAAAATTCAGGTTTCCACGTAGAGTCATCTAAGAATATTTATTTTATTTTATTTTCCACGTTTCGGCAAGAATGTATACAAGATTTTTGACTTTTGATGCTGACAATATTTATTAGTCCCTTACAATAATATTAATAACCTCTCATGACTACATAAATCTTATAAATACTTTTTCATTTATTTATTTAGGTAGAAAAGTAATAAACGTGGTTAATAACAAGGAAAATTAAATTATAAGAAACAATTTGTACATTAGGCTCAAAATAGGTCCAAAAGATATATTTTGAGTATTGGTAATTTTAGAAAATGCCTCAATAGCACAAATAAGACCTTATATGATTTCCAAATCAACGAAAATCATTATTTTTGTCTCAAGAATGTGGAAATCACATTTCTACTGTATTTAGATTGATTAGTAAATGCTTTAAAATCACACGGATTGATTTGTCAAAATACTAATTTTTTTAAAATTCAGGTTTCCACATATAGTCATCTAAGAATATTTATTTCATTTTATTTTCCACGTTTCGGCAAGAATGTATACAAGATCATCTTCACTCCCTTCTTGATCCCAAGTGCAAGCAAGTCTTTTCTTGTTTTCGGGCTTGTACTTCTTTTCTTTCTCTCTTAATTTTGGGCAGTCTGCCTTGAAGTGATTTGGACTTCCGCATTCATAGCATTGCTTTGAGTTCGTATTTGTGGATGTGGATGGCTTCTTTTTGAACATTTTCTTGAAGTTCTTCATAAACAGAGCTATCTCGTCATCATCCATTTCTTCCTCATCATTAGAAGATTAATTATTGTTGTTTTCTTTGGCTTTGAGTCTCCAAGTAGTCTCCACATTTCATGTGCGGATTCACAACACCTTACCCTGTTATACTCATTCATATCAAGTGCACAAATAAGAATATTCTTAGCAAGAAAATTTAGGGCCATTTTCTTTTTATCTTCATCATCAAATTCCTCAGATATTTTGTTAATCTTGATACCATCAATAACTTTAAAAGGAACATAAGGACCATTTTCAACTATATTCCATAATTCATAGTTCAGAGAAGATATATAGATTGTAAATCTATTTTTCCAGAAATTATAATTTGTATCATTCAACAAATGAGGTCTAGTAGTAGAGTAACCTTCTACCATAGTATTGTCTAGATGTGTCAATGAATCTTTTCTTCTAAGTGGTTAAACCTTTTTAAACAAGAAGACCTGCTCTGATTCCAATTGAAAAACCTAAGAGGGCGGGGTGAATTAAATTTCTATCCGATTTTTCTTTTTTAACCTAATTCAATAAAACACCTCTTTGACAACAAATATCAAATGATTTTACCAAATCCTTTCACTAATCAAATAAATGAGATTACAAAAAAAATGCTCACCTAATTCACCTTAGGTTATAACCTCTCAACCAATCAAGGCTCACTCAACCCTTGAGTTTTAGTACACAACTTTGATTATACAACAATCTCACCACTCTCCTTAGTGAATCCTTACAATGCAATTCAATTCAAGGTTCACCCAAAGGTTTTACAAACAAACCGTAAAAACAAAACAACCTACACAAGACTCACCCTAACACTTAGGCTTTTATGCTACTTGCAACCTTCATACAATTACATTCAATAATAAGAGATATATTTGATAGATATCACCTTAATGTGAAGACATATTTATTTGAATCACAATCACCTCTTTGAGTAATTTGTTTCTTTAGATTGCTCAAGAACACCAATCATTTAGTAAAGATCCTTTTTGGATGATTTTCACAATGTAAATGTTATGAAAGGGTTTCAAAATGATTTCAAGATGTTCTATGAACAGTAAGAATGAGATTTTTGCTTAAAGAGTCGTTGTTACGAGTTTTTTAAACAATTGGGTATTTATATATATGCCCCAACGGTCATAAAAAAACAAGAAAGGAAAGAACAAGAACAATGTTGTTTCTGTGTGTTTTGGGATTTCCAACAATTTGCTGATTCTTATAGTTTCTTTTATATGTCTTTTGCTTTTGATTGAAGTTTTATTATTTTTCTTGGTTCTATAGAGTTGGTCATATTTGACTTTTGAATATCTAAATTGCTTCAACTAAGTTTTTAACACTCTGGTTTTTGAGATTGTCGCTATCTACTTCTTTGAATTTGTTGAGTTTTGTAATTCCGTTAAGAACATAAATGAGGCAGCTATGGTTTTTGAGTGGTAAAAAGGCAAGAGCGAATATGATTAAAAAAAAAGCCAAAAAGAGAGAAACACGAGGGTTACTTATCTGATTGACTGCAAATACGTGAGGGAGTGTGAGGAACTAAGTTTGTTTTTTTTTCTTTTCTTTTCCTTTTGTACATGTTAACAACATAAGTAACGAAGGAGGCAAATCACATCATACAGATACTGCGAACGATGAGCTGAGTAGTCCGGTTGACCGCACATACATTCAAACTATTCAATACAAGATTTCAATCAACTCTAAGAGTTGTGACATATATTTTATAGAATTTGAAGTATATGCATGTATTTTGAAAATCATTTCAAATACCCAACTCATGTTTTATCTTTATGAATTGCATTTTGAAAACAGTTTCACTTTTATTGAGCAACCTATAGAAATTATTACTCATAGAGGTAGAACTAGAGATATTTAAGGATATAAAAAAATAGCACTACACCTCTAGATCCTATCTAATCCAGAAACCGCTTATCTTCAACGCTTGATAACATTCGATCTTTCCTAAAGACTTGAAACTTCGATCTTGCATGGATTAGATATATGAATCCTAAAAGACCAACACTTAAACAATTAAGACATTAGTCCTCATCAATGTTTGTCATTAATCAAAATTAAGACATTAAAAGTAAGCTATCAATCTCCTCCTTTTTTATGATGACAAATATTGATGCAATGTGATGGATATAACAATTTAGTGCAAGGATTCAAAGTAAGGAAGAGTTTATATAATATGTAATGAAACCTTTTTTTAAAAAAAAAAACGCTCCCCCTTACTATGTTAGGTATTTGTAAGATATCACATATAGCATATAACCATTTAGTTTGATGATATCAAGAAATATCAATGAAACAATTTTGAACAAATATTGGATCTCAAAATGAAAAGGTTCATTGTAAGTATATGAGATCACTTCCTAGCTTATATAGGCTCAAAGGAGCCTATTTTTCCACCAACCTCCGTATCTGATGAGAAAAGGTTCCAAGAGGTTTTAATTACTAATTATTGAAGAATTTTCGTGCTTAGAAAAGCATGAGATGAATCCAAATCAAGTTGGAGGTCAAATTGTCAACTATCTTATGGTGCTTTATTCTTGGAGTTCAAGTCAAAGTCTAATTTGATTCCTTATGGAAGATGCATGAAAATTTGGTGGATGCTTTGAAGATTTTATAGAATAAATTCAGTAGCTTCCAAATATAATTTGTACTCTGATTTCCTTAGTGATTTAGGAGTTCTAGATTTTTTTTTAATTTGCTTTCTTAATTATTTAGGATTTTACTATTATAAATACCATTCACATAATACTTTCTAAGAGGAAGAATAACAGTTTATCAATAAAGATGTAGAGATTATTTCTCTTAAAGTTCTTGTGAGAGCTTTGCTTTGAAATTCTCTAAGAATTTCGCCACTTATAATTAGGGTTCTTAGTTGTTTGATAACTAAAGACTCTTAATTCGTGATCTTTGGTAATAGTATCAAGAGGTTGTTACGGGTCTTGTTTGATAGATAAGCAAGGATCGTATCAGTTTGGTATCAGAGCCTAGGTTGCGGGAAATAAGTTGTTCTATAACCTTCTTATCCTTTTGTTTCAATTTGAAAAAAAAAACGAAAAAAAAGAGTGAGAGATTTGATTTCTAGTTAGATTTGCATATCCTTCGTATTATTTAAATTTTTTTTTCTTGTGTTCGGATTTCTTGAAATTTCGATTCCACATTATTAGTACTGGGTTTTGGCACAAGTTGGCAAAGTTCTTATCACACTATTGATAGTGGGTTTTATTACATGTTGGCAAAGATCTTATCACACTATTGATAGTGGGTTTTGTTACATGTTGGCAAAGTTCTTATCAGTGGGTTTGGAGATTGAGTAATTTTTTTTTCATTCTTCTTGTTATCCCGTCTTCTTTAGATTCCTTCAAAATAAGAGAACAAAAAAAAGACAGCAGAAAAGATCTGAAAAAAATGCTAGAATTATTTAGAATTTTTTTTTTCATTAACATGTTTTTATTTCAAGTTGTGAAAATGTTTATCGGAAATCAAGGCTACAATGATGAAGATGCTTTTAGAGCTGTTTTTTTTCTTTATCTTGGTTTTGATGAACTTGATCTATTAAGTTCATCTCAAATTTTCCTGAAACAAATGATTAGTTTCATAACAATTATATATTGCAATCAACAGTAGTTTTTCTCCCCCTTTGTCATCATTCAAAAAATGGATAGAAAGGATATAACTAAGTCAATAAACAATAAAGTCCCTCAACTACCAAGGAGTCATCATTAGGAAAATATAGATATATAAACGAAATGATAAATGATACAATAGAGTTCAAAGTTAGGTAGCTAGAAATGAGTACAAAAGGATAGGCAGAAATTATCATTTTGGCCATGGAAGATGATGGTCCAGCAAGCGGCTCAACAGGCAGTCACCTGAAGGTGGTGGTGTTGTAGAGATATCAACCTGAACATCGTGAAGCGCTTCAAGATGATATTTGATATTAGTAATCTCGATACCATAGTACTCTACCCGTGATGCTAGATAGTCGATGTTGAAGTTAAGTTTCTTGAAGTGAGTGTTGAAAGTATTGAACATCGAACCAATCTGAGATGATAGTTCTTCCAATGTACTCCAAATGGTAGGATGTGGAGTGGATTCTTTTTCCTCCCCAACTTTTGATGTGGAGAATGGAGATGACATTAATAGAAATTCGAGTTCAAGCACAAATAAGAAGAAGTTGGATCCTTTGAACTATGATGGAGGTCCAATTACAAGAGTTAGAGCTAAAACAGATGAAAGATGCACTCAATGGGTTTATTTTGTGTTATTTGGATCAATCTGCTCAAGAGGGAAATTGCATGGGCTGTCCAAGACTAGTGAATTTAATTAGATTTGATACAAAGGAGAAAGACCAATTACAAGCCCACCAAACTTAAGAATTTCGTCAAGTGCGTAAGGATTTTAGGGTTTATTTGTTTTCTATAAGAATTTGGAAATCTTGGCAGATTTGGTATATATTAGACTTATTGTTTTATTTGTTTTCCTTTTTGAATAAGGAAATCTGGGTATATTTGATATCTTAGTAGATTTGGTTTCCTTTTTAAATAAGTAGAGTTCCTAATCAAATAAAGATTTGAACTCTTTCTTCTATATATGTAATTGGAACAATTCAAATGATTATGATTGAATACAATTTTGAGTTTTCTCTTAAAGTTCTTGTGAGAGCTTTGCAAAATTTTCTAAGAATTTCGCCACTTATAATTAGGGTTCTTAGTTGTTTGATAACTAAAGGCTCCTAATTCGTGATCTTTGGTAATAGTATCAAGAGGTTGTTATGGGTCTTGTTTGATAGATAAGCAAAGATCGTATCAACTTTTTCTTTACCTTTGGCCTTCTTTAATTCCGGGGCCTTGGGGAGAATATCTTCGTCCTCATCAAGATGAAGTGATCGTTTAATGCCTTGGGCTCAGCTTCTTCTGGGACAAATTCATCACCAAAAACATCGTCTGCAAGGATAATTGGTGGATCTTTGCCCATCAACCTCGCTGTCTCCTTTGTTGCCAATAGAGATCTCTTCCGTAGACATATTCTTCTTCAAATCCCATGTGCCATTGAGACACAAAGCCTGCATGGAATTGGTGGTCCTATGAATAGGGCAATGACAAAGAGGATGAAAGAAGCTTTACAAGGTTTGATAATGGATGTTGAATATAAAAAAGCTGCAAAACTTGAAGAAGATTCCAAAGCATCACCAAGGGAGGTTACATAGCTATGTGTGCAAGGGTTAAATTTGGAAGATGAACAAGAGTGCACGAGCTAATTAGAGAATTTTTCTTTAATTTTCGTTTTTGGGCCTTTATATTATAATTATCATGTGTAATTTCGTTTTGGGCTTTTAATTCTAATTATCAGATTATGTTTTTAAGACTTTTTATTTAAAGAATAATTAGGCCCAAGTCAGTTTAAGGTTTCTTTTAGGTGTTTTCTATTTAAGGACATTAGCTATGTATTGTTCGGAGATTAACATCAATTCAGAAAAATTAGTCAGGAAAAGCGTTAGCTTTTGTTTTCTTGTGTTCTTGATTGATTGCATTAACTTGACTTATCAAATGAGTGATCAACCTTTGTGGCGTTTCTGAATTAGGGTTTAAAGGCCTTAGTTTCCTTTAGGTTCTAATTATGATATTCTTCAACTCGTTCCTTGTGTAAGACTTGCTGGGGCTGGTTGCTTAGAGGATCCGTATCACTACCCATGTGCTTTTATAGCATCATTCTCAATCTTTTTCTTCACATAACATCTAGTCACCTTATGACCATTTTTACCACAATAGGTACAACATATTTTTGAAGAAGTTGAGACATGTGAATGATATGCATGAGATACTCTCTTATGTGCATGTGACATATTTTCATGTGTGTGTGAGGCATCATTATAGTTATCTTCAACACCAAGACCTCTCTTATCATGAGTGAGTCTTTGCATACCAAGTAATTTGTTCAAATTGTCCCTACCACATGTATGTTTTTGCAAACTAGCACTTAAATCATTCATTCTAACTTTCATGGCATCATAATCACTCATCATATCACCCAACTTCTTGTTTCTAGTAACAAGATCAACATTAGCATTTTCAAGGAATTTCACCTTATCATTTAAACCAAGAATATTCTCAACAAGACAGATTTTTGTGAAAATCAACATGGCATTTTCATCTATGAGTCTAGAATTTTCCAAACATAGCTTCTCTACTTGACATTTCAAGACTTTGTTTTTCTTGATAGAGGTTGGAAATAAATTCATCTTTATCAAATATATCACATACATCATTATCACTTTCGCTATCAACTAAAGTAGAAGTTTTTGATGTATTTACCTCATCTTCAATAGCTATGAAATAAACATTTGCATGTTCAGTTTGTTCTTCAATCTTCACTCCCTTCTTGATCCCAAGTGCATGCAACTCCTTTCTTGTTTTTGGGCTCGTACTTCTTTTCTCTCTCTTAATTTTGAGCAGTTTGCCTTGAAGTAATTTAAACTTCCGCATTCATAGCATTGCTTTGAGATGGTATTTGTGGATGCGGATGACTTCTTTTTGAATTTGTTGAAGTGTCCCTTTTTGAACATTTTCTTGAAGTTCTTCATGACAAGAACTATCTCCTCATCATCTATTTCTTCCTCATCACTAGAAGATTCATTATTTGATGCAGAGCATAGAGATGTCATTAATGGAAATTCGAGTTCAAGCACAAATAAGAAGAAGCTGGATCCTTTGAGCTATGATGGAGGTCCAATTACAAGAGCTAGAGCTAAACAGATGAAAGATGCACTCAATGGGCTTATTTTGTGTTATTTGGATCAATCTGCTCAAGAGGGAAATTGCATGGGCTGTCCAAGACTAGTGAATTTAATTAGATTTGATACAAAGGAGAAAGACCAATTACAAGCCCACCAAACTTAAGAATTTCGTCAAGTGCGTAAGGATTTTAGGGTTTATTTGTTTTCTATAAGAATTTGGAAATCTTGGCAGATTTGGTATATATTAGACTTATTGTTTTATTTGTTTTCCTTTTTGAATAAGGAAATCTGGGTATATTTGATATCTTAGTAGATTTGGTTTCCTTTTTAAATAAGTAGAGTTCCTAATCAAATAAAGATTTGAACTCTTTCTTCTATATATGTAATTGGAACAATTCAAATGATTATGATTGAATACAATTTTGAGTTTTCTCTTAAAGTTCTTGTGAGAGCTTTGCAAAATTTTCTAAGAATTTCGCCACTTATAATTAGGGTTCTTAGTTGTTTGATAACTAAAGGCTCCTAATTCGTGATCTTTGGTAATAGTATCAAGAGGTTGTTATGGGTCTTGTTTGATAGATAAGCAAAGATCGTATCAACTTTTTCTTTACCTTTGGCCTTCTTTAATTCCGGGGCCTTGGGGAGAATATCTTCGTCCTCATCAAGATGAAGTGATCGTTTAATGCCTTGGGCTCAGCTTCTTCTGGGACAAATTCATCACCAAAAACATCGTCTGCAAGGATAATTGGTGGATCTTTGCCCATCAACCTCGCTGTCTCCTTTGTTGCCAATAGAGATCTCTTCCGTAGACATATTCTTCTTCAAATCCCATGTGCCATTGAGACACAAAGCCTGCATGGAATTGGTGGTCCTATGAATAGGGCAATGACAAAGAGGATGAAAGAAGCTTTACAAGGTTTGATAATGGATGTTGAATATAAAAAAGCTGCAAAACTTGAAGAAGATTCCAAAGCATCACCAAGGGAGGTTACATAGCTATGTGTGCAAGGGTTAAATTTGGAAGATGAACAAGAGTGCACGAGCTAATTAGAGAATTTTTCTTTAATTTTCGTTTTGGGCCTTTATATTATAATTATCATGTGTAATTTCGTTTTGGGCTTTTAATTCTAATTATCAGATTATGTTTTTAAGACTTTTTATTTAAAGAATAATTAGGCCCAAGTCAGTTTAAGGTTTCTTTTAGGTGTTTTCTATTTAAGGACATTAGCTATGTATTGTTCGGAGATTAACATCAATTCAGAAAAATTAGTCAGGAAAAGCGTTAGCTTTTGTTTTCTTGTGTTCTTGATTGATTGCATTAACTTGACTTATCAAATGAGTGATCAACCTTTGTGGCGTTTCTGAATTAGGGTTTAAAGGCCTTAGTTTCCTTTAGGTTCTAATTATGATATTCTTCAACTCGTTCCTTGTGTAAGACTTGCTGGGGCTGGTTGCTTAGAGGATCCGTATCACTACCCATGTGCTTTTATAGCATCATTCTCAATCTTTTTCTTCACATAACATCTAGTCACCTTATGACCATTTTTACCACAATAGGTACAACATATTTTTGAAGAAGTTGAGACATGTGAATGATATGCATGAGATACTCTCTTATGTGCATGTGACATATTTTCATGTGTGTGTGAGGCATCATTATAGTTATCTTCAACACCAAGACCTCTCTTATCATGAGTGAGTCTTTGCATACCAAGTAATTTGTTCAAATTGTCCCTACCACATGTATGTTTTTGCAAACTAGCACTTAAATCATTCATTCTAACTTTCATGGCATCATAATCACTCATCATATCACCCAACTTCTTGTTTCTAGTAACAAGATCAACATTAGCATTTTCAAGGAATTTCACCTTATCATTTAAACCAAGAATATTCTCAACAAGACAGATTTTTGTGAAAATCAACATGGCATTTTCATCTATGAGTCTAGAATTTTCCAAACATAGCTTCTCTACTTGACATTTCAAGACTTTGTTTTTCTTGATAGAGGTTGGAAATAAATTCATCTTTATCAAATATATCACATACATCATTATCACTTTCGCTATCAACTAAAGTAGAAGTTTTTGATGTATTTACCTCATCTTCAATAGCTATGAAATAAACATTTGCATGTTCAGTTTGTTCTTCAATCTTCACTCCCTTCTTGATCCCAAGTGCATGCAACTCCTTTCTTGTTTTTGGGCTCGTACTTCTTTTCTCTCTCTTAATTTTGAGCAGTTTGCCTTGAAGTAATTTAAACTTCCGCATTCATAGCATTGCTTTGAGATGGTATTTGTGGATGCGGATGACTTCTTTTTGAATTTGTTGAAGTGTCCCTTTTTGAACATTTTCTTGAAGTTCTTCATGACAAGAACTATCTCCTCATCATCTATTTCTTCCTCATCACTAGAAGATTCATTATTTGATGCAGAGCATAGAGATGTCATTAATGGAAATTCGAGTTCAAGCACAAATAAGAAGAAGCTGGATCCTTTGAGCTATGATGGAGGTCCAATTACAAGAGCTAGAGCTAAACAGATGAAAGATGCACTCAATGGGCTTATTTTGTGTTATTTGGATCAATCTGCTCAAGAGGGAAATTGCATGGGCTGTCCAAGACTTGTGAATTTAATTAGATTTGATACAAAAGAGAAGAAAGTCCAATTACAAGCCCACCAAACTTAAGAATTTCGTCCAGCCCATAAGGATTTTAGGGTTTATTTGTTTTCTATAAGAATTTGGAAATCTTGGCAGATTTGGTACCTATTAGATTTATTGTTTTATTTGTTTTCCTTTTTGAATAAGGAAATCTGGGTAGATTTGATATCTTAGTAGATTTGGTTTCCTTTTTTAAATAAGTAGAGTTCCTAATCAAACAAGGATTTGAACTCTTTCTTCTATATATGTAATTGGAACAATTCAGATGATAATGATTGAATACAATTTTGAGTTTTCTCTTAAAAGTTCTTGTGAGAGCTTTGCTTTGAAATTCTCTAAGAATTTCGCCACTTATAATTAGGGTTCTTAGTTGTTTGATAACTAAAGGCTCCTAATTCGTGATCTTTGGTAATAGTATCAAGAGTTTGTTACGGGTCTTGTTTGATAGATAAGCAAGGATCGTATCAGTTTGGTATCAGAGCCTAGGTTGCGGGAAACAGGTTGTTCTATAACCTTCTTATCCTTTTGTTTCAGTTTGGGAAAAAAAAAACGAAAAAAAAAAAAAAGATTGAGAAAGTTGATTTCAAGTTTCAGAAAAAAAAATCAAAGATTCGTTCTTGTTGTTTGAGTCCAAGTTTGGGGCAAAAAAAAAAAAAAAAAAAAAAAGGGTTACAGATTCATTCTTTTCACCAAAGATCCATTCTTTTCGTTTGAGTTTTGGTTATCAAAGACTAAGAACTCATTCTTAGTGATTTGTAAAGGCTTAGCTCAAATAAGAACTTCAAAGAGAGGCTGTTGTGTGGTCAAATTTGGTGAGATCAATAGAGGGATTCAAAAACAGTCGAGTGAAACACGTGAGGGAGAGTTAGTTTAGGATTTTCCTTTTCTAACATTTTTTATTGCAGGTTTTTTTACATCATGGAATCAAAAGATAGACTTACCTTAGAGGCAATACAAGGAATGATGCAAAAGATGTTGTCACAACAAGAAGATCTTGCTAGTGACAACCAGAAATTGAAAGAAAGATTGGGGAGAATTGAGCAAGGCAATTCAAGTCGTGCTCAATCTGGAGGAACAAAACGAAATCTCATGGATGAATTAGAAGATGAATTTGACGTAGATTCTACACGTTTCAACAAAGAAAAATCTAAAGATGGGAACTTGGGGTCAATCAAGATGACGATTCCATCTTTCCAAGGCAAGAGCAATCCAGAAGCATATTTAGATTGGGAAAAGAAGGTTGAACGTGTGTTTGAATGTCATAACTACACCGAAGAGAAGAAGGTAAAATTGGCTGTTGTAGGTTTTACTGATTATGCAAGTGTGTGGTGGGATCAGCTCTCAACTTCTAGGCGTAGGAGTGGAGAAGGTTCAATCTCTTCATGGTTTGAGATGAAAACAATTATGAGGAGGAG
Organism: Apocynum venetum; assembly: GCA_019593545.1. Taxonomy (NCBI): domain Eukaryota; kingdom Viridiplantae; phylum Streptophyta; class Magnoliopsida; order Gentianales; family Apocynaceae; genus Apocynum; species Apocynum venetum. The sequence goes on along the minus strand of SRSM01000044.1, from coordinate 6,584 downwards.
ATTTGTACCACAACATTATTATAGAGAGTTGTACAATCTTTTACAGAGATTGAACCAAGGATCAAAGAGCGTTGAAGAGTATCATCAAGAGATGGAGATGGCCATGATTCGAGCCAATACTATGGCACGATTTCTTTCTGTTTTAAATCGGACATTGCTAACCTGGTTGAATTGCATCATTATGTTGATTTTGAGGATATGGTACACATGGCAATTAAGGTTGAGAAGCATTAAAGATGAGGAACAAATCTGGTTTGACTTCTACTTCTTCATGGAAGTCGAATTGGAAGGGAAACAAAGGTGGAGATTCAAATTCAAGCAAGGACAGATTTGAAGCAAATAAAAGTAAAGATGTTTCTACAACAAAAATACAACCTAAGGATGATAAATTAAGGGTTCTTGAGAGATCTGAAGTGCTTTAGATGCTAAATTGCTAGGCTTTGAGCATATTAAAGAATTGTATGAGAAAGATAGTGATTTTAGTAATGTTTATAATGCATGCGAGAATGCTGGTTTTGATAAGTTCTATAGGCATAATGGTTATCTATTTCGCATGAGACAACTTTGCGTTCCTAAGTGTTCTATGCGATTACTTTTGATTCGTGAAGCACATGAAGGGGGTTTAATGGGACACTTTGGCATATCCAAGACTTTAGATGTTTTGCAGGAGCACTTCTTTTGCCCTCATATGCGATCAGATGTTTCTAAGTATTGTGCTAATTGCATTACATGTTTACAAGCTAAGTCTAAAGTGCATCCACATGGTTTATACACACCATTACCTGTGTCACATGCACCTTAGATAGATGTTTCTATGGATTTTGTTCTTGGTTTACCTAGAACTAGACGTGGATTTGATAGTATATATGTGGTAGTTGATAGGTTTTTCTAAAATGGCACACTTCATTCCATGTCATAAAACTGATGATGCTTCACATGTTGCTGAATTGTTCTTTAAAGAAATAGTCGTTTGCATGGTATGCCTAAGTCCATTGTGAGTGATAGAGATGCTAAATTTTTATCTTACTTTTGGAAAACTTTGTGGGCAAAATTGGGAACTAAATTGCTGTTTAGTACTACTTGTCATCCACAAACTGATGGACAAACTGAGGTAGTGAATAGAACTTTGGGACAATTATTGAGAGCTATCATTAAAAAGAATCTGAAATCATGGGATGATTGTTTACCTCATGTAGAGTTTGCATATAATAGGAGTGTGCATTCCTCTACTCATTATTCACCTTTTGAGATTGTTTATGGTTTTAATCCTTTAACACCATTAGATTTATCTCCTTTACCTTTGGATGAACAAGTTAATTTTGATGGAGCTAAAAAGGCAGAATATGTGAGAAAAATTCATGAAACAGTCAAGCAAAAATATTGAGAAAAGAAATCAGCAAGTGATGACTCAAAGAAATCATGGAAGAAAGAAAGTGATATTTGAGCCTGGTGATTGGGTATGGTTGCATTTACGCAAGGAAAGGTTTCCTAAGCAAAGGCATTCAAAGCTTCAATCAAGAGGAGATGGTCCTTTTCAAGTTGTTGCAAGGATCAATGACAATGCTTACAAATTAGCTCTTCCTGGTGAGTATAATGTTAGTGCTACTTTTAATGTTTCTGATTTACTTCCTTTCGATTATGCAGGTGATGATTCGAGGCGAATCCTTTTGAGGAAAGGGGGAGTGATGCGGAGCATAGAGATGTCATTAATGGAAATTCGAGTTCAAGCACAAATAAGAGAAGCTGGATCCTTTGAGCTATGATGGAGGTCCAATTACAAGAGCTAGAGCTAAACAGATGAAAGATGCACTCAATGGGCTTATTTTGTGTTATTTGGATCAATCTGCTCAAGAGGGAAATTGCATGGGCTGTCCAAGACTTGTGAATTTAATTAGATTTGATACAAAAGAGAAGAAAGTCCAATTACAAGCCCACCAAACTTAAGAATTTCGTCCAATTGAGAAAGATATCAATGATTGCTTGTAACCCTAAGATCTCCAGTATTGTTTAGCCATTGCAATCTATAGGGATTAGGGTGTTTAGTTGTTTTCAATCCCAATTTATCAACTAAACTAGCATTAACAACATTAGTACAACTACCCCCATCAATGATCATGCTACACAGTTTATCATGTATGAAGCATCTAGTATGAAATATGTTTCACGTTGTACCTCATCCTCTTTGGATTGGATGCTTAGTGCTCGTCTTGTGACCAAGCTGAAAACTGATCCTTCAGGGCTGTTTCTCCATCATCTGCTTCCTCTGAATCTTCTGCTAATAGTGGCATGTCACTGTAGTCAAAATTATCTCCCTCATCTTCACTCACCACTTCTCCATTTCGTATAACCATCACCTTTACAGTAGGACATTGGGCTTGCCTATGTCCATATCCCAAGCATCTAAAAGAGAAGAAACAGTCAAGTTTGCCATAGTCAAGTTTGCCTATGTCCATACTGTACAGTCACCTTTACAGTATGGCTTGCCTAATTATCAGTTTGGTATCAGAGCCTAGGTTGCGGGAAACAGGTTGTTCTATAACCTTCTTATCCTTTTGTTTCAGTTCGGAAAAAAAAAACGAAAAAAAAAAAAAGATTGAGAAAGTTGATTTCAAGTTTCAGAAAAAAAATCAAAGATTCGTTCTTGTTGTTTGAGTCCAAGTTTGGGGGCAAAAAAAAAAAAAAAAGAAAAAAAGGGGTTACAGATTCATTCTTTTCACGAAGATCCATTCTTTTCGTTTGAGTTTTGGTTATCAAAGACTAAGAACTCATTCTTAGTGATTTGTAAAGGCTTAGCTCAAATAAGAACTTCAAAGAGAGGCTGTTGTGTGGTCAATTTGGTGAGATCAATAGAGGGATTCAAAAACAGTCGAGTGAAACACGTGAGGGAGAGTTAGTTTAGGATTTTCCTTTTCTAACATTTTTTATTGCAGGTTTTTTTACATCATGGAATCAAAAGATAGACTTACCTTAGAGGCAATACAAGGAATGATGCAAAAGATGTTGTCACAACAAGAAGATCTTGCTAGTGACAACCAGAAATTGAAAGAAAGATTGGGGAGAATTGAGCAAGGCAATTCAAGTCGTGCTCAATCTGGAGGAACAAAACGAAATCTCATGGATGAATTAGAAGATGAATTTGACGTAGATTCTACACGTTTCAACAAAGAAAAATCTAAAGATGGGAACTTGGGGTCAATCAAGATGACGATTCCATCTTTCCAAGGCAAGAGCAATCCAGAAGCATATTTAGATTGGGAAAAGAAGGTTGAACGTGTGTTTGAATGTCATAACTACACCGAAGAGAAGAAGGTAAAATTGGCTGTTGTAGGTTTTACTGATTATGCAAGTGTGTGGTGGGATCAGCTCTCAACTTCTAGGCGTAGGAGTGGAGAAGGTTCAATCTCTTCATGGTTTGAGATGAAAACAATTATGAGGAGGAGATTTGTACCACAACATTATTATAGAGAGTTGTACAATCTTTTACAGAGATTGAACCAAGGATCAAAGAGCGTTGAAGAGTATCATCAAGAGATGGAGATGGCCATGATTCGAGCCAATGTTGAGGAGGACAAGGAGGCTACTATGGCACGATTTCTTTCTGGTTTAAATCGTGACATTGCTAACCTGGTTGAATTGCATCATTATGTTGATTTTGAGGATATGGTACACATGGCATTAAGGTTGAGAAGCAATTAAAGATGAGGACAATCTGGTTTGACTTCTACTTCTTCATGGAAGTCGAATTGGAAGGGCAACAAAGGTGGAGATTCAAATTCAAGCAAGGACAGATTTGAAGCAAATAAAAGTAAAGATGTTTCTACAACAAAAATACAACCTAAGGATGATAAATCTAAGGGTTCCTTGAGAGATCTGAAGTGCTTTAGATGCTTGGGATATGGACATAGGCAAGCCCAATGTCCTACTGAAAGGTGATGGTTATACGAAATGGAGAAGTGGTGAGTGAAGATGAGGGAGATAATTTTGACTACAGTGACATGCCACTATTAGCAGAAGATTCAGAGGAAGCAGATGATAGGAGAAACAGCCCCTGAAGGATCAGTTTTCAGCTGGTCACAAGACGAGCACTAAGCATCCAATCCAAAGAGGATTGAGGTACAACGTGAAAACATATTTCATACTAGATGCTTCATACATGATAAACTGTGTAGCATGATCATGATGGGTGGGTAGTTGTACTAATGTTGTTAATGCTAGTTTAGTTGATAAATTGGGATTGAAAACAACTAAACACCCTAATCCCTATAGATTGCAATGGCTAAACAATACTGGAGATCTTAGGGTTACAAGGCAATCATTGATATCTTTCTCATTGGACGTTATTCTGATGGGTTTTATGTGATGTTGTTCCATGCATGCTACTCATATTTATTGGACGACCTGGGCAGTATGATAGGCGAGTTATGCATGATGGTCTTCACTAATCGATATTCTTTTGTGATGGATGGACGACCTATTAAGTTGCTGCCCATGTCACCTAAAGAGGTGTTTGAAGATCAGAAAATATTGAGTGAATGTGGAGTGCACAAAAAAAAAAAAGAAGATGCACGAGCAAAAGGAGAGCTGTGAGAAAAGCCATGAGAGGCGTGAGAAAAGAGAGGAAAAAGGAGAGGAAACGAGGGGATGTGCCATGGGAAAAGAATCTTGAGAGGGCACATGCAAAAGGAGAGAATAGTGTGCAAAGAGTGGCTAAACAAGAGGTAAAAAGGCAATTTCTATGCAAGAGAGGGTGAGGTCCGATTCTTGTGAATTTAATTAGATTTGATACAAAGAGAGAAGAAAGTCCAATTACAAGCCCACCAAACTTAAGAATTTCGTCCAGCCCATAAGGATTTTAGGGTTTATTGTTTTCTATAAGAATTTGGAAATCTTGGCAGATTTGGTACCTATTAGATTTATTGTTTTATTTGTTTTCCTTTTGAATAAGGAAATCTGGGTAGATTTGATATCTTAGTAGATTTGGTTTCCTTTTTAAATAAGTAGAGTTCCTAATCAAACAAGGATTTGAACTCTTTCTTCTATATATGTAATTGGAACAATTCAGATGATAATGATTGAATACAATTTGAGTTTTCTCTTAAAAGTTCTTGTGAGAGCTTTGCTTTGAAATTCTCTAAGAATTTCGCCACTTATAATTAGGGTTCTTAGTTGTTTGATACAAAGGCTCCTAATTCGTGATCTTTGGTATAAGTATCAAGAGTTTGTTACGGGTCTTGTTTGATAGATAAGAAGGATCGTATCATTATTGTTGTTCTCTTTAGCTTTGAGAGCAATCCCTCTTTTTCCTTTGTCTTCTACTTCATCATTTAATCACTTCATTCTTATTTCATGAGTGAGAAGTGATCAAATAAGCTCTTCCACTGGTTTCTTCAAGTCATGAGTTTCTAGCATAGCAATGGTTTTGCCTTCCCAAGCCTTTGGTTGAGTATTGAGTATCTTCATGTTTGTTTCTTTCCTATAGAATATGACTTACTAAACACTTTTAAACCATTAATAATGTTAGTAAAATGAGTAACATATCAGTAATATTTTCATTTGATTTCATAGAGAAAAGTTCATACTCCCTTGTAAGCATACCAAGTTTTGTCTCCCTTTACTGGTTTGTACCTTCATGAGTCACTTCAAGTAGTCTCCACATTTCATATGCGGATTCACAAGAACACCTCTTTAAATGCCTTTGTTATACTCATGTCATATTCTATGAGTGCACAAGATTGTTTTCATAGCAAGAAATATTTAATGATGGTCACTTTTCTATATTTATCTTACCATCATCAAATTCCTCTTTGTATTTGTCATCATCTGCTGATCTCATCAATAACCCTATGAAAGGAACATACAGGACCATGTTCACTATATTCCTATTAATTCCTACTTTTTTTGTTCAGAGTAGATATTGATTCTACCTCTATTCTTCCCAGAAATATATAATTTGGCTTTTTTTTAAATTCCCAAATATCAAAAGGATTTCGTTTCCAGAGTCATATGTCAGCGCCACGATGTTTTTTTTCAACAGTCTGGTTGATTTTTCTTGTGCTCATTTTTATTGAAACTAAATTCTCCTGATGATCTTTTACGGTGGTTAAACAGAAGACGACCTGCTCCCTTGAATACCCCCCCCAATTTAGGCAAAACCTCTTCTACTTCACACAGTGTATACAAGAAATGATCTTGTCTTTTTAGTTAACGCTTCCTCTCAAGTTTTTTAGTGAACAATTTTCATATGAATTAGGTCTTTATGTTTCCTTTGATTTCTTCTTTTTAGTTACGTTAACTTGTAATTTAAGAAAACACCTCTTTTGGTCACTCTCTATCCGATCAAAGACGTTGATTTTCTCGTCTATTCTTCGCTGTACGTAGACGCCTAAAACACTGTGTTCATAATACAAACTTTGCAGCACCAAAAATTAAGTAATGAAACATCACATTCACCTTGAACTTTGCCCTAACAGCTTCTTGATATCTGTCTCGCTCTACATTTGATTCATGACCATATACTACAAAGGTGCTAGGATCATTCCATGCTCTGTTTGACATAGGATTGTTGATTACAATGTAGAGTTTTT